>JANHGL010004155.1:17464-38699 GCA_024611195.1 Ceyx melanurus | reverse complement strand
TTCTTATTCTTATTCTTATTCTTATTCTTATTCTTATTCTTATTCTTATTCTTATTCTTATTCTTATTCTTATTCTTTCTTGTTCTTATTCTGTTTCTATTATTCTTCTTTCTTCTTGTTCTTATTCTGTTTCTATTTTCTTTCTTTTTCTTCATTCTTTCTTCTTCATTCTTATTCTGATTCTTAATCTTATTATTATTCTTTATTCTTACTCCTCTTCTTCTCCATCATTATTTGCTCTGTGATTCGCAGCACCATTTATAGAGGAGCTGGGACAAAAGTCAAACTGCTGCCCCAACTCAACATAGTGTATTCACTATAAATTTAAATTCTAAGACATTGAACTACTTCACCAGCTGGAATTCTCCTCCTGGCACCACAGGGCAGTGGTGTTCTGGAAAGAAATAAAAAGATGTGGACAACCCCTTGGGAAGCACGGTCTAGGCAAAACTAAATCCAATTTTAAAGAGGATGGATGGGAGGTTTTAGTGTCCTGAAGTATGGTTTGTCTTATTTTTTTTCAAGAGATTATACACATGCAATACTGTTAAACAGTTGGCACAACCACCTTCACAGAACTGCCCTGGAGAAAAAAGAAGAGAGAGAAAAAAAAGCCTTTTGCAGCATTAACTTCTCCAAACAAAACATTAGCACATTAATAAGCACCAGTCGTGGAGGTTTCCTATTGAGCAGCATCCTGCATTATCCCAGCTGGGGCCGGCACCGGCTCACCCCCAAAACCCGGGCTCGGGGCCGTGCTGAGGCAGGTGGGGACAGTTTCCATTCATGCAGTGGGTGGCACAGCCATTAATTAGCTGATTTGCCAAAAGAAGCCTGCTTTTGTACGTACACACACGCTGCTTTTCAACTTTCAAAGGGCAATTCATGAACTGGTAAAGGCCTGGCAAATTAATAATAATGAGCTAATTTCCATGCCATCTGCTAATCGCTCTTCTCTGCAGCTCTTGGCTCCTGAAACAGGAGTTTTTCCCACTCTCCTTCTGTCTACCAACAGGAAATAATGACATCCAACTAAACTCTTTTGGAAGCCATTCACTTGGTATTTTTTTATGGCTACATCAGCACTGAGTCGTTGCACAACCTCCAGCTCTCGTTTCAGTTCCTCGAAGGGAAAAATCTCTCCAGGACAAGGAGCTGGGAGGGGATCCCAGCATGGCTGGGCTGATCCCACTCATTTTCCTCCCTCCCTAAGGCCATGTTTTCTTGGTCAGGGTGGGTTTTTGTCCCCATATGACTTGGGATTGGCAGATTAGGGGCTGTAGGCTCTGAACTTTGAGGTCCTTTCCAACCCAAACCATACTAGGATTCTATAATTATTTTATTATTATAATCATCATTGCATATTTTACTAGATATGCAAAGAAATAATGCCCAGACATCCTGATGTATTTTACTGGGCTCAAGAGCATCATCACCACTGGCTGAGGCACTAAAACCATCTCCCTTTCCTGCACAGCTCAATTGCATCAGCTCTGAGTTCAGAGAAATGTCTGTCCCAGGTCTTTAAGGCCAAGTTTAGGATTTGGGCATAAACTTCAACTGCCAGAACCCAGGAGCCAATGGGGAGTGACACTGGTGTTGATCCAAAGGTGTCCATCCAGAAGGCACAGCAGAGCTTACTCCGAGCATGATGATAACCAGACAACCCTCCATAATAGGAGAAACTTGTCAATATTCTCATTTCTTTCACAGAGTGCAGCACAGCCAGGCAAAATTCAAATATCTACGTTTTTCCCTGAATTCCCAGGTTTTGGTGGGTTTTTTTTTTGTTTGTCTTCTTCTTTTTTTCTCCCCTAGCAGCTGCTGGTTAATGGAAAGCAGTGATTGGATTTTCCCCTCCACTCCCTGAGTTATTGTGTGCGTGTGTTTGCAGGCTCAGGATATTACACCGGGGATCTGCGGGTTGGTTTCTTCGGTTTATATGGAATTTGGGAGAGCAGGAAACACATTCAGCTCTAATCACCTTGGGAATAGGTCGCAGAACCCAGAGAAGTCATGAACCTTTCATAACAGAAATATATGGCCAGGTGTGAGAGAAAATGAAGTCCATATGTGGATTGGGCAAGTAGAAATTTCCTAGAAGCCATAAATAGGATGGATGTCGACTTTCGCCCCATCAAGTGAAATTATGGGTAAGCCAAAATGGATTCTTTCCTACAAATTACATCCCTGGTTATAGATGATGAGTTGGGATTGTCTTTTCCAAATGACACTCAGTCACCCGGGGTCCCACCAAGAGAAACCCATGGTTTGAGTTGCTTGGTGAGTGCTGCCAGGGATGAGCAAGTGGAGGGGGTGAACTTGTGTCTGTAGAAATGCCTGCTGTGAAAAGATCACTGTGAAGAAACCGTGGCACTGTTGGATTTATTTAGCCTTTTCATGTATTTTTTATTCCCAGATGAGGAAAAGAAGCTTGTAAATACCAAGCCAACAGGAGGACTGGCCCATGCTATCTGGATCTCCAGCATGATGCTCGTGTTTGTCCAACCTGCTCTGCAAAGCCCAGAGAAAAGAGGTACACCTACCAATGTTTTTACTGCTTTTTATTTTGCTTTATTATCTGGGCGAGCTCTTGCAAGTGGCTTTTCAGCACTTCTGTTTGACTCTGCCTCCTGAGTGTTTTCAGTGCAGATGTGGATGCTAAAGTCACGGTGCAGATGTGGCTCCTTTCTTTCACCTGCAGTTGGTTAGGGCCAACACCGTGGTTTGTGGTGACCATGTTCCATGCATAGGAGCAATAGGAGCTGGGACATTTCCTTTGGGAAGGAAGGAACAATACCAGAGGAAAACCAGAAATGTTAAGTATCAAGTGGTTTCAGGAAAAGATTATTAACTTGCAATTGCCCTGCGGGCACTTGTCAGCACAGAGGCAGTTTGGGCTCTGCTCACACAACCTGCTCCCTGCTCCCCCCTAGTTCTGAGGGCACTGGGGACCAGGGGAGGCCCCACTCTCAGCATCTGTTCTGTGCACACAGTAAATCTCACACTGCTCCCAGGGCTCTGGGGAGACCCCCCTGCAGGGCTGGGTTCAGCTCTGGAGTTCTCAGCACAGCAGAGCCAGGGAGCTGTTGGAGCAGGGCCAGGGGAGCCCCAGCAATGCTGGGAGGGTTGGAACCCTCTGCTGGGATAGACTGGGAGAGCTGGGGGGGTTCAGCCTGCAGAGAAGACTCCAGGAAGACCTTCTGGGGACCTTTCAGTGCTTAGAAAGAGGATTATCCCTCTGGATATTTAGGTTCTGATGTGGCTCTGCCAGGTCTTCTGTGGTCAGAAACTCCTAGGTTTTGACTGAAGAGGAAAACTAAAATGTTAAACTTTCTGGCTCATTTTGGCCACAACCATTTCCAAGTAATTGTAATTCTTCTGGGATATTTTTCCCTCCAAAACCTGAAACCATTTGTGTTGGTGGTGAGAAAGCTGGGTGGGTTGATGTAAGGAGGATCTAGAACTCCTGCTAAGGGCTGTGCAGCACCTAGAAGTGTTGAATGAGCCTCTTACAGTTCCATCATTGCTCTGCCCTCATGGAATCACAGAATTGTTTTGGTTGGAAGAAAGCTTAAAGATCATCAAGTTCAACCCTTAACCCAGCACTGCCAGGGCACCACTAAACCATGTCAGTAGACGTTATAGAAAAGTAGAGGTTGGTCTTTTCTCCAAGAGAAACTGGACTCAAATTGTGCCAGTGGAGGTCTAGGTTGGACTTAAGGAACAATTTATTCACTGAAATGGTTGACAGTCCCTGGAACAAGTTGCCCAGGGAAGTGGTGGAGTTCCCATCCCTGGAGGGATTTAGAAGACTTATAAGGCAGGGAGGCTCTAAGAAGGGTCTGCCCAGGCTGAATCAGTGGGCTGAAGCCAATGAGATGAGATTCAACAAGGACAAGTGCTGGGTCTTGCCCTTGGGTCACAACAACCCCCTGCAGTGCTCCAGGCTGGGGCAGAGCAGCTGGAAAGTACCTGTTGGGAAAAGACCTGGAGGGTTTGGTTGACAGGTGGCTGGAGATGAACCAGAGAGTGCCCAGGTGGTCAAGAAGGTCACCAGCCTCCTGACATTGTGAATCTACCTCGACTTCCACACTTGCACACCTAGTTTCATGCAAACTTGAGGTCAGATTGAGCATCTGAAGCTCCTTGTGGAGCCTGGGGCTTGGGACTATTAATAATTGCCCTTGAGTGTCATGTTTAATTAGCTACTAATGCACTCTTGAGAGCTGATCAACCTAAAAATAGCAGAAAATCACATCCTCCTCTCTGTGCCACAGGCAGAAATGTGAGTCCAAAACCACCCTGTGGAAAAATAGACCCCATTTTGTTTCAGCAATGTCTTCTCTGGTGGCATCTTAAAATGCAGAAACAGTCTCCTGGCTGACGGGAGCTGTGCTGAGCCTCATCCCCAGTGCCAGAGCTGGCACCAAATTGAAGCTGTGGCAACCTGGGCATTCCTGGAGGTCGTTGTAAATCTTCCTTATTAATGATCTTTCTTATTAATATATTTTCAACCTGCTTTACCTTTGCATTAAACACTGTATTGGAGAAAAAGGGACTGTTTACTGATGTAGGAGATGCTTCTGGTGCTTCTCACCCATGGCTCTGGGTGATAAGCTCTACAGATACCTCAAAGGAGGTTGTAGTGAGGTTGGTGTTGACCACTTCTTAGTAACTAACAACAGGACCAGTGGAAACGGCCACAAATTACACCAGGGAAAGTTCAGAATTGATATTAGGAAGAGGTTCTTTATTGAAGGAGTAGTGAGACATTGGAACAGCCTGCCCAGGGAAGCCACCATCCCTGGAGGTGTTCAAAAAACAGATCCATGAGACACTTCAGGACACGGTCTAGTGCTCATGGCTTCCCTCTGAGAACATCCCTACTCTGAAGGACTGAACCTCATGAGCATCAACCCCATTTTAGGGGCTCTGAAATATTTTCTTTTCATTTCAGTGGGGTTTTTCATGTGCTCCAGACATAACTGCCACGTGAAAGCAGCGGGTTTGAGATGCTCTTGTTAACAGCAGGCTCCTGCCAGCCTTCCAGACGGGGCTCTCATGTAATGCCAGCCTGTTTTATATAGCTCAGGCCTCATTAAAGTTCTTTTACAGCCTCTAAAGAAATCCCTCCTGTAATCTTATATTCAGTTTATTTAAGCTCTCGCCCGCTTTCAGGAAATTTTGAGGAAAAAAGGGTTTGGTTTTTTTTTTAAGCATCCCATAGGTGATGGTGCAGGGCTGTGGCAGGGGAAGCTACAGGGAAATGTGCATGGGGGAATTTCAGATTTTAAAAAATCAGCTCCTGGTAATGGGATCCCAGAATCCCAGCGTGGTGGGAGTTGGAAGGGACCTCTGGAGATGACCTGGTGCCACTCCCCTGCTCCAGCGGGATCACCCAGAGCAGGGCCCAGCAGTGCAGTGTCCAGGGGGGCTGGAATCTCTCCAGAGGAGACTCCACACCCTCTCTGGGCAGCCTGGCACAGGCTCTGACACCCTCACACCAAAGACCTTTCTCCTCCTGGGTGCCAGTGGGTGCCCCTTGTCCTGTTCCTGGCACCACTGCCCAGAGTCTGGCCCCATCCTCTTGCCCCCCAGGACCCTTTATCTCTTGTTCAACATTTCTCAGCTCTCCTCTCAGGCTGCTCTGCTCCAGCTGAACAGCCCCAGGGCTCTCAGCCTGGACCAACACAGAGATGCTCCAGACCAGAGATAGCAAGGGAGAGTCTGGGGTTGTCTTCATGGACAAAGACGCCCAGCTCTTATGGAAGAAGTAAATCTCTAAATACATAATAGGGAGTGAATAAATGTCTTTATACTGATGTTTTGTCTGTTACTGGATTGACCTGTTTCTAGACTGAGGGGAAAGATTGCACATCTTGCTGGGAGACCCTGGCCAAACAGGGATGTGACCAGATCTGCTGTGTTTTGGGGATGAGGGTTAGCCACATGAGGTGATCTGGATGGCTGGAGAATTGCTGGAGGATGAATTCTCAGACCCATATGTTCAGTCCAGGTCAGGGGAACGACAGAAAAGACATTAAAATATTTTGACCACAGAATCACAGAATATTAGGGATTGGAAGGGATCTAGAGGATCATCTAGTCCAACTCCCCTGCCAGAGCAAGATCACCTAGACTAAATGGTCTAAGATTACCTAGACCACAAAAATGGCATCTTCTTGCTCACTATATTAACATATTTGGTCCCTCAGCTCCCCAAGCTGATGATGCTGAAAACCTTTTACTACCTTTTCCCCCAGCTGCTGTGAACATCTTCCTTCCAGCCCCATCCTGGAAAACCTGGCAATTCCCATCTCTGAAAATCATCCTCCACATCTCCTTCGGCCCGAGGCTGCCAAAATAGCCGTGTTCCTTCACGAGAAGGAGCTTTGGGCAGGGAAGGTGTGAAGCAGCTTGGCTGGTGGGAGTCTGTCCTTCTGAGCCAACTTGGAAGGAAACCACATTTTCACACGGGCGCCGGGCAAAAAATAGACTCCCCTTCCATCCAGTGTGTTTGACTGGTAATGAGTGTTTTCCATCGTTAAGTCACATCACACGGCCTCTGGCTAATAGAGGGGGACACAAATCCACTTACCACGGACAAGTGCACTTCCAACCCCACGTTGCAGAGCGAGTTTAATCAAATTACCAGTTACGTTGAGCTGTGACGGATGGCAGTTGGTATTTGAGAGGTGTATTGCTGACAAGGCAAAGATTTTTTTTGGTGTGTGTGTGTGTGTGTGTGTGTGTGTGTGCTAGCAGTGGTTTCGAGTTGATTATTATGGATGGCTGCCTAAAGCAAATGTAATTTGTAAAGCTGCAAGAAGTTGAAAAATCTGCCGGCGGTAGCTTTGCTTTGCTCGTTAAGGAAAAAAATCTCCAGGGTTCCCAGAGCAGGTGGAGAAAAAGCAAATGTTCTTGGTGCCAATTAAGGACTCTTCAGCACCTTGCCTTGCAAACTGGAGGGCTGTGATTCAGTGGTGGAACCCCACGTGTGGTTTGCTCCATGTAGCATCCCTGTGACTTGAGATGGGGTGAAACCCTGAGATAATCTGTGGGTGCTTGTGGGGCAAGTTCTTTGCTCAGGGGCAATGGCATCAAGGTCCGGGGAGTGAGGAAGGTGATGGTGGCTGAGGAAGTGGGTTTTGGAGAGGAGGAGCTGGGATCTGGCAGAAAGTATCCCGGTGGTACCATCTAGATACTGAGGGGATGCTGGGTGCCTCCAGTTGACATGACTGATATTTTTGTCCTATCTAAAATAATAATAATTGCCTAATAAAATCATTCTGGGTGCAAAGACGCTCTGCTGGAAGAGGGGGGGAAATAAATAATTAAACCCACTCATACCCGGGGAACAGTCAAAACAATTATTAGCACAAATTTCCCACTCATTATCTCCCGAGGTGACATGTCATGTCAGGCACAGTCATGTCACAACACGCCCTACCCAGACGCAGCTAATGCAGAGTGGCAGCCCCTGCACCAGGCTGGGGGGAGCAGGTCCTGCCCGCCCTGGAGATGAGCTGGGAGCTCGTCTGCTGTCGAGCCTTTGGAAGGGGGTGGGTTGTGCCTGTGGTGCTTGTGGAGATGCCAACAGCCTGGATGCAGCAGCTCCCTTGGTCCACGTGCAGTTTGGAGCCACTGCACAGCTGTGGCTGAGCTTCGAGATGTGTGTCCCGGCAGAAATGCTGATGCAAAAAGAGAATTAGACAGATCAATAAATAAATAAAATGACAAACCACAGCTGTTTGCATTTCAATGGCCAGTTTTGGGCTGAGAGGGGCACGGGAATTGGCGAGCTCCGAAATCCAAATCTCTGCCCTTCTGTTCCTTTGGCAGCCAGGGGACCCCCAGTCCCCTGGATCCGACCAAAAGGGGCACAGGGCTCCTGCAGCTGCCTGGGCTTTGGCAGGGGGATGGTGCCAGGGATGGCTGGCGTGACCTACATCCCAAAAGCTGGCCCTGTAGCCACAGAACCTCTGATGGTAAATGAAAAAGAAGGAGATGACACAAAGCTGAAGAAAGAAATGGGGAAAACTTTGTGGAGACAAAACATAGAGGCAGAATATTGGGAAAAAAAAAACCAAATCCCCACTCGGCCTATGAAGTTATAGCAAAAGAGATCTGAATCTGACAGCAGTTTCTTGGCACCAAGAGTTTTATTCAGAGCATGAACAATGAATTTGCATCCTAGGAAACAAATGCACTCCACATGCCCCGAAACAAATAAATGGAGACATTCCTTTATTCCGCAGCCAGGAATCTTAATCTTGCTGATAAACAAACCAAAGGGGGGAAAAAAAATGTCTCTGAATGTCATGGTTTGGTTTGGTTTGGTTTGGTTTTTTTTCTATAGAGCTGTATTTTCTTTAGTTGAAGACCTGAATGCCCAACAGAAAATAAAGCAAGCTTTGTGCAAGAGGAGATTTGATCCATCGTGATCAAATCTTTTCTGGCTTCTAGTTTTCCTTGCACTCACTCTGCTGCAAAAGCAGCTGATGGGCACAGGGTGGTGGGATGTCCCTGGTGATGAGGGTTCCTTGTAGGTATCTGCTCAGCATCACCTGAACTCATCCATCAGAACCAGCTCTGTCCCCAGCATCAAGAAAAACCCTAAAAACAGTGAGCAGATGTATCTGAGATGTCATATTTTGGGCATCAGGCTCTTCTCCCAATGAAGAAGTGATAAGACAAGAGGACATGACCTCAAATTGTACCAGAGGAGGTTTAGATTGGACTTGAGGAAAAAAATTGTTCCCTTCAAGGGTTGTCCAGGGCTGTCCCAGGCTGCCCAGGGCAGTGGTGGAGTCCCTGTGACCCCTGGAGGAGTTTCCAAGCTGTGGAGATGTGGTGCTGAGGGACACGGGGCAGTGGTTGGATTGGCAGAGTTAGGTTAATAGTTGGTCTCCATGATCTTGAAGGGTTTTTTTTTCCAACCAAAAGAATTCTGTGATTCTATTCTATTTTATTCCATTTTCTAATGTGCCCACATGAAACCTTCCTGCTGCATCCCCAGGATGTGTCTTCTCAGGTATCATGAAGAATTTATTCCCCTTCTCTTTTCAGATGGTTTTTGCTTCTCCTCGTTACTGTCCCCATCTCCTTTTATTTTTCTTTCTTTCTTTTTTAATTCCTAAAGACTAAATTATGTTAGACTGTGTTTGGTAGCTGTTTGATTAGAAAATGATGATTTCACTTTTCATGTTGCTAACATCATTTTGGGCAGCATACCACCCACCTGGAGCACATTTCTCCTTTCTGCAGAACTGTTATTTGTAATTACAGGGTCAGAAAGTTCGTCTGCCTCTAATTGTTCCTCTCTTTGAAATTCCAGATGATATTTCTCACGTCTTGACCTGGCAAAAGGAAGGAGCTCACCTAATTATGATCCTATTTCACTTTCCAGAGCCCCCTTTGGCCCTTGTTAGCTGGAACAATCATTTCCAAAGTCCTTGGGTAACTTTTCAAGACAGAAGGTTAAAATCAAGCAAGAACAGAGCCCAGTGTCCTGGCTCAGGGGGAACTGAGTCATTTTTCTTTCCCACCACCATGAAAAGAGAAGACTAAACCCCTTCATAACAGAATAAAAAAAGAAAAAAAAAAGAATAAAAAGCCTCCATTAAGGACAACAGATTTCTTACAAGCTCCTGTGCAAAACCTGGCTGGATCACAGCAGAGGAATAAATTCCTGGACTGTGGCTCAAGCTTTACTCTGGCAAAAATCACACTGAGCTCACTGGGAATTTTGAGGTCTAAGCTTTGGTCTGGAACCAGGAATGAAGGCAAAGCAGCACTTGCTGGTGGGCACACGTCCCTCCTCCCCTCTCATTTGCTTCTGATAAGATCATCGTGCTGAAGGATGTCCCTCCAAGCTCAGCAGTGTATCATCAGGGAGCTGTCAGAGCCAGAAGGTCTCCCCTGAGCCTCCTCCTCCCCAGACTAAACACCCCCAGGCCCCTCAGCTGCTCCTCCCCACACTCCTGCTCCAGACCCTTCCCCAGCTCCACTGCCCTTCTCTGACCACACTACAGCCCCTCAATATCCTTCTGAGAGGGGACAAAAACTAAACTCAGGATTCAAAGGGTGGCCTCCCCAGTGCCCAGTCCAAGGGGATGATCCCTGCTTTGGTCCTGCTGGCCACACCAGTGCTGGCACAGCCAGGATGCTGGTGGCTTCTTGGCCACCTGGCCCCACACTGGTTCATCTTCAGCTGCCTGTCAACCAACCCCTCCAGGTCCCACTTTCCAGCTACTCTGCCCTATTCTGGAACATTGTCATAGGTCCCAAATTGAGCTGTTCTGCTGGAATTCCCCATTTAGATAAAGCAGGTGGTCAGATATTTTTCCCTTCACACCCCTGGATCAGACTGCTACGGCAAGGAACTGGATTTTTCTGCTTAATCTCATTTTTTTGGGCTAACAGTGATGCTCCGTGTCTGTGTGTCCCCCTGTCCCCAGGGGGCACAGACCCACCAGGCTGGACCAAGGTCATCTGAGCATGGGCACACCCAATCCTCTCCATCACACTGCAGGACAGGCCGTAATGCAGGGAAAAAAAATAGAAGCTCGTTGTGTTTGGACAAGTGCAATAAATTAATCTCACATCTGGTGCAGCTCAGGACGGGGCTTTTTCAGGCAAGATCATCCATCAGCATCGTGGGGTCAGAGGCAGAGGCTGCCTGTGAAGGGACTGCCTGAGCCTGAGGGCTGCTGCCTGACGCCCCTGCCTGACACAGCTCATTTCCAGCACTACCAAGCCAGGAATTTCACCCCCAGTAAAGTTTTGGCATGTGGTGGAAAGGAAAACCTCAGATGACTTAAGGCTCGGGGTGGAGAGCAGAGGGGGATGCGGGGGATGCTGGAAGGGACAGATGGGAACCCTCCTGCAAGCAGGTGATGCCCCAGGATGACTGGGGGAGGGCAGGCAGGCCCACCCTTGGGCTAATTGTCAACTGATTATTTATCAAAACCATTTTTCCAGCTGGAGACTTCAGCCTCCACATTTCCAACCCGTGCCAAGTGAATGACAGAGCTGCTTTTCAGAAACATCTGACAAACACATTGATTCCCCCAGAGCACCGTCTTAGACGGGGAAGGAGTCATCACCTCCAGGAGAGAGGCTGCCCAAGGGGTTCTTTTTTTGTTAAAAACCTAAAAGCACAGCTTCTGAGGAAGAGTCTGGTCCTGTAGAGATCCCACCAGCACCACCCTCCACCTGTTGTCTTCGCTGAATTTGGGTCTGAAGGTTTTTTGGTCCATGAGCACAGTGCTGAGCACCACGATTCCCTTGGTGAGGAGAGTGGCCATGGCAAGAACAACATTTTTATCTGCAGTAGACCAGATATGTGCAGCCCAGAGAGCTTCAGGATGACGAGGGTCTCCACAAGCAGTTGGCTACTGGAAGAGAAGATATTTTACAGAAGGATTTCATTCTTTCAGTGCCACTGAATATTTTTCCTAGAAATCAATTAATTTTTTTTTTTTTTCTAAGTATTCCTAAATGTCCAGTAGTTACACAAGGCTTCGGCAACACAAAGAGCTCTGGAGAATAGAAACCTTGAGTCTCTACAGCAGCTTCTGGCCATTAAAAGCCCTGTGCAGCCTCGGTGGGGAGCGGGCAGCGTGGCTGTGGCAACAGAAGCGTTTGGACATCCCTCTTTGATCTCCAACACGAGATGGTTGTGCCTGATTGCTGCTCACAGCCTTTTGCCCAAAGGAGGTCAGTATTTGAAGCACTTCAAAGCCCCCCAGCTCCTCTGAAATGCCTCGCATTAGTAACTCCCAGCTTTTGATCAGAGCATCCTCCCACCGGTGAGGTCCTCCTGGGCACGGAGCGGTCCAGGGTCGCTGGAGAAGCAGCTGTCACCCGTGACACAACGTGAAGCCAAGCAGGTTAAAAGGCACCCAGGGTTTTGACCTGGTCCCTTCCATCCGAAAGGAAAATAAACTCAGAGAAAAGAGAGGGTTAATAATGTTTGCCTTGGAATTTCATGCCCTCGCTTTCTCTTGGCCACGTTCAGGACTGTGAACTGCTTTCAGAAATGTGGATTTCAGCCCGTGCTTATCACCGGCAGTGACCCCGTGGAAGCCCAGGATGAAAACCACCCAAACCACCAGCACAAGTGCCCTGACCTTTAGTTCTCAACCAGAGCCTGCAGTGCTGAGTAATTGCTCCCCTCACCCGGGCCGTTCGCCTTCGAGGTCTTCGGGGAGGTAGAAAACAGATTCCTTCCTCTCCACAATCATGGCAAGGAAAAAGGAACAAACAAACAAACAGGAAAGCTGCTCCCAGCTGGAGGAGAAGTCCGGGGAAGGGGGTGTAATCCAGGAGGTTATTTAAAGCTCTGAGAAGTTCCTCCTTCCAGCCACGCTGCTCGCTCGAGGGGAAGCAGCCTGCGGATGGCAAGAGCAGGAGTCTCTGCAAGGACAGTTATTATTAGATGGAGTTGAGTGAGCTGGGATGCTCCAGGATATCACTGAGATATTCCCACGTTGCTCCTTCACTTAGGAGAGCACGAGGAGGTTCTTGGAGGTGACAGGTGGCTTTGGCATCTGCTGTGACCCAGGCTGGGATCATAGAGCTGCTGCTGAAATATGGGAAGCACATCACTGATAAGAAAAAAAAATAAATCTCATATTGAGGTTCTGGTAGCTCAGCAGTGTTTTCTTATTGCCTCAGAAAATTCCACCCTAATAGCATCATCCTGTGAGCAGATAATTATTTCCATGAGATTGTTAATTGGGGCTTCTGGGTGGTATTGTTAGTAACTCTGCTGATTGATGGGATGGATCCTGACAACTGAAAAAGGAGTGTAATGAAAGAATTCCTTCAAACTCCTCATTTTCCTAACCTTTCCTGCCTTCATCCTATAGGGCAGTGAGCTGCAGCATCTCTCAAACTGTGACTCTGGATCAGAGCAGCTCCATCTTAGAATCACAGGACAGTTTTGGTTCAAGAGACCTTGAAGATCATCAAGTCCGACCTTTAACCCAGCACTGCCAGAGCACCACTGCCCCGTGGCCCTCAGCACCACAGCTCCACAGGGGACTGAATAGAAGTGCCTGGAACTGAAGACCACCCTGAAGGTCTCCCAACCAAAATGATTCTATTGCATGATTCAATAATTCATGCTGAAAAGCAGAAGGAGCTGCTACCTCCTCCCTTTCATGGATGAGAGTGTCCAAACCCTCCTGGAGCTCCTCACATTGTTCTGATCTCCCTTTGCACTCCCAGTGGGGACACTGGTGTCAGTCCTGTGCAAATGTCCCCAGAAGATGTACAAGATGTCAGGAGCTCCTGGCTGTACCCACCAAGAGATCACCATCCCCAGCCTCCTGTATGGTGCAAACCAACGCTCAGGGGGTCATGGCTTCTGGAGGAAATGCTGGACAGGGATCTGAAGCCATGTTCCCTGGGGCAAGGGAGTAGATGACTGGATCAGGGAACAGCTTTCTCCTGTGTAGACAGATAATTTTAAGAGAGTTGGGTTGGCTTTTTTTTTCCTTTCTAAAAAAAGCAATAAATATTTCACAGGCCTGGTGGAAGAAGCATGATGCCTGAATAGTTACTGTCCAGGGAACACAGCATGAAATCTCTACACCTCCAGTGCTATTTTTACATCTTTTTTTTTTTTTTTAATTCATATTGCATAAATGGCGACTGGTTTTATAGGCCATGATTAATTTAGATGTGGAAAAATGGAAAGTCAGAAGCACTCATCCAGTTCAAAGGACCATAACTGATAAATAATGTATGTTTACATAACTGTAATATCAATCTCAGCAACAAATGATTTGTAGAAATGGCAGAGGCTGGTTGCAGAGAGCTGAGAAATGCTCCTTGGAGGCAGCAGCATTGCACCAAGAGACCCTTCAAGAGATGCACTGCAGTTTGGAGGTCCACCTGCCACGTGCTACTCCCTGTGCCTGGAGATGGGTCTAATCCCCTCTGTCTGAGCTCAACATAACTGAACAAACCCAGCTCAGCTGCTTCTCTGAGAAGACTTCTTGGCTGTGCTGGGTTTGGACTTGATGATCTCGAAGGTCTCTTCCAACCTGAACAATTCTATGGTTCTGTGATCTGCCTACAGGTAAACTGGAATGGGAACTGGCTTTCTGGGTATTTCTTAAAGACCACTGAATTCCCATCTCAGTTTTCCTCTATGTAGATGTTCTCAAAGAAGAACATCTGTTCTGATTTGATGATTCAATGATCTTGATGCTTTTCAGTGGTATCTCCTTTTACCAGACATTGGCCACTATTGCCTGGCTGGACATACAGGGACAATATATTGAATTATCCCAGGCAATGGCTCTGAGCGAGCTGCTGAAGGATGCAGTGAGTATGAAATGTTTTAACCAGAGCAGAAAAACCTCTTTGACTTTCTTATTGCCTCTAAAGGTTGAGTTACGCAAATTCTTTTTTCAGGAAACCAAATCTGCTAAAATCCCATTGTGTTTGCATATTTTAATACAGCTGAGTGAGGCGGTTCTGGCCTCTTGCTGATGTGAAATGTCAGGGTAGGTGGTTATATAAATGTTATTTTTAGATGTGATAGAAAAAAAAAAACAAAACAGCATCCCACCCCCAGTTCTCTAATGCTAACACATTTTTTCCCCGCTAGCTTTCTTGAACTAAAAAGCTGTTTTATGTTCCAAGGAGGGATTGCATTTTGCTCGTGGCATCACAATGCAGCCAGCCTAATTGTGCATATGCTAATGGTTTGTTTTGAGAAAGAACCTTATCGGGCTCCAGGGCTGCCCAGCAATAATTCAGCTTTGCACTGCTCAGAACCTCACCTATAAAACTCTTTTATTACCTGCACAGAAATTGTCCTGCACGCAGAGACTCGCCTTGGGGCTCAGCACTGCTCAGAGCCAAGGAGCAGCTGCCACTTTTCCCTTCGGAATATCAAACATTTAATTGGGAATGGTTTATGTAAGCATTAAGCCCCTTTCCCTGTGGTAAAACTGAATCATAAATAAGAATTTGGTGGGTGGTTTGAGCCATTTGTCATCATAGTGGGGACAAAAGGGAAGGTCCTGTGGGGCTGAGGTTGGGAAGAGGGCACCCCATGAGGCTGCAGATCACAGAATAATAGAACACCAGCTTGGAAGGGACCTCAAGGAACATCTAGTCCAACTTTTCTTGGCAGAAGCCTGGTCTAGATAAGCTGGCCCAGCTCCTGTCCAGATGGATCTTACAATTGTCCAGTGCTGGGAACTCCAAGCTTCCCTGGGGAGATGATTCCAGTGGCTGATGGTTCTCACTGTGAAAAGTTTTCCTCTTGTAAATGAAAATGGGAGTGGGGGGAACCTCATGAGGTCAGCAGGATCTGGCTGGAGATGTGGTGGCAGAGCAGGAGATGATCCTCAGCTCTGCACCCCATCTTGGGAACAGGCATCCTTAGTTAAAAACCACCAGCAGCAGTTTCAGCCAAAGCCCTTCTTTAGCTTAAGGCATTGGCCAGCAATTCAAAACTTTGGGATGTTTCATTACTTGTTCTTGGAAAACCAACAAGGTTTCTAATGAGCAAGCCAAGAAATTCCCATCCACCCCAGGCTTGGACACACAGGTGAGTCCTTTGCACATCCTGGCAGCAGCGAGGAGATCCACAGATGGACGAGGAAGGATATTGAGGCTAAAGAGTCCCCCAGGGTCTGGGTAGAAGGACAGAATGCCTTCAAACCCAGAGCTTATAAACTCATTTAGTTTCCAAGAAGACCTAAAAGTTATCAGTGACTCCACCAGCACCATCAATCTGAAGTTCCCACGGGGAATAAAAGTGCCCAGGGAGGAACCAGAGTTCAAGTGAGACCCAAAATCATTTTACTGGGAAAAGGCTCAAGAAGTCAGACCAGGGCACTTTTGCTGCCCATCACGACTGGGTGGGCAGTGGATTAATTCTAATTATTGTTAATTTTATATTCACAAGCTGGGGAATTTACACACAGATTTGGTAGGAAATGCTGCTCCGTGTTGCAACCCTCCACATTATTCCCTATTTTGCATATCTCTGCTGTGCCTTTTGCTGCAGAGAGACTGATGTCAAAGGCCTATTTTTGGTTTTTTATTCTCTCTCTACTTAATTTTAAGAATTTCTCCGGGCACTAGGCAGGCAAATGAATTGTGCTGTTGTTAAATAAGCTTAACAAGGTGTCAGCAGCCAAAAAAAATATCCTCGTGGCAGTGAGGCCATTTAGTAATGAAACATCAATTTCCCTCTCCCTCCCCCAAATAATTTCTCCTACTTTAATGGTTAGTTAAAGAAAAATGGTGATTGGTCTCTGAGAGCATAATCCGTTCCCAGCAGCTTAAGTTAGTATTTAACAATCTTTATGAGATTAGTATATTCATTTCTCCACATCAGGACAGGGTTTGCTGGTTGCAGTGGTGTGATGCATGATGCACCATCCACAGGATGGTTTTTAAAGTGAAAAAAATGAAATAAATAGGGATTTTTTTTTTTGCATCTGTTGGGACAGGACAAGGGGTGATGGTTTAAACTAAAACAGGCTGCCCAGAGAGGTGGTGGCTGCCCCATCCCAGGGGAGGTTGGGCAGGGCTTTGAGCAACCTGTTCTAGTCACAGATGTCCCTGCCCATGGCAGGCAGTAGATGAACTTTAAGATCCCTTCCAACCAAACTGTTCCATGATTTTATGACATTTTAAGGCAGCTGTCATCAACTCCTGGCTCTTCTAACACAGCAGCAACCTGAGCTGGGACCTTTCTGTGTACACAGGGATAAACTAAGAGTGAAACTGGTCCACAAAACCTCTAAGATGCTTAGTGTGTACACAGGAGGATGCTGGTAAATATTTACCAGTGACCTTGGAATAGTTTCTGGTCTGGTACAAAGGCAGGCATTTAAAACTTAAATGAAATTCCTATTATAGGCTTGGTAAAATAGAACAAGTCTGGAGGGACCAGTCTGGTCTTTCAGGTGAACGCTGCTTTAAAGTAAGTTCCTTAAAGATCCACGGAGTAATCTTGCAGTGTTTATGTTTTTATCTGGTGGGAGATTAACCCAGTGAAATACAAGTGGTGGGTTTGCTTCTCTAAAGAGGTCCTGGGGCTGGTTTGACAACGTTTGCCCAAGCTCAGCCTTGAGGCTGCTGGTCCCATCCACTTGGGAGTGGGGCTGGAGGAGCTTAATGAACCATTTACCAGCTAATGAAAATAGCAGCTATTAAGATAAATTAGAGAACGGAGCATAAGGACAACTGTGCTCTGTGCTGCTGTAACAAACAGCATCTTGAGCTTGTAATTAAGCTGCAAAGACTCTGCAAGCTCCCAGTCCAACTGTGCAACTGTCAGGCAGAAATATGTCAGCTCTCTCACTCTGCTGTAATTATTTGGGAAGTTATTTCTGCTCGTCTCACCACGGAAACGTTCGTGGCCAAGCAGGTTGGCCCTTGGTTGAAGGAAAGCATTGAAACTGAGTTTTTTTCAGTTAATACAGCCCCTTGCTGTCAGCAAATGGTGGGAAGGTGTTCAGCAAATCACAGCTGGAGAGACTGGAGGGTATTTATAGCTGATAATAACTGGGGGAACACATGGAATCGATAGAGGGGGAGGGATGAAGGGATAGGGGGGAGTGCTGTGGAGAAGGACCCATGGGCTGGCACCCAGCAGCCACTGGCAGCCCTGTTGGGACAGGACAAGAAGTGATGGTCTGAAATGAAAAGACTGGAGAGAATAAATGAATTGTTGGTGCTGAGGGTGGGGAGAGGCTGTCCCAGGCTGCCCAGAGAGGTGGTGGCTGCCCCAGCCCTGGCAGCATCCCAGGGGAGGTTGGGGGGCTCTGAGCACCCTGCTCTGGGTGCAGATGACCCTGCTGCCTGCAGGGGGATTGGACTGGATGACCTTGAATGTTCCTTTCCAACCCAAACCATTCTGTGATTCTATGACATGTTCTTCATCTGCCTTGGCAGGATAGTGGGAAGATGCTCTTCAAGGCTGGGGTTTTCTTTGGGACTTACCCTGAGGATGCTGCATCCACCCAGGAGCCAAATTTGTCTCTATAATTAGTGAGAAGACAAGGTGCTAAGCATGCTTTGGAAAATTAATCTGCTCTACTGATAAGAGAAAGGATTATGCTATTATTGTGGAAAAAATAATTTAAGCTATTAGCTTAATGCCCAAATGCAGGAAGGAAAGCAGAAATGATAATGGGTTTTTTTCAGCAGAGGGGGGACTGGAGCTGTGTTGCTGGTGGGAAAGCTTCGAGTAGGGGGGAGAGAGGCTGCACAGAGAAGTTGTTTGCAAAAGTGCATGGAAATATTTAGAAAGTTGAGGGGTGTAACTGGAAAGCTCAGGAAGTTCCTGCAGGTTTGGTACATGGGATGGCAAACACATGGGATAAATTAGCTGTCTTTGAAACCCCTGCAGGGATGGGGACTCCACCACTGCCTTGGGCAGCCTGGTCAACCCTTTCAGGGCAGATTTTTTTTTTATATACTCAATTTAAACCTCCCCTGGTACAAAGTTCCCCTCTGTCCCTTATTTTTCTTAAGTTCTCCCTACCACAGCCTCAAACAATGGCCATTGCTGGCCGATGGTGGGCTTCACTGAGCAACTTGAAGCAGCCCTTGCAAAGGGTGACTGCAGAGAAAATGCTCCAGTGCTCCAGAAACACACTGGAAAAGAAGACAAGAAAAAAGAAAAGAAGAGCTTTCTCTTCCCCTGATGCTGCACGTGACGTGTCACTCCTCCCTGTGGTTCAACACAGGGTTAGGAAGGGATTTTCTGACGACTCCCAAACCCCTTTGACTGCCTGCACAACACGAGCAGGTTCTTCCCACCTTTTACATTATCCTCTTTTTTTTTTTTTTTCCCAGTCAGTTTTTGTCATCTTTAAAATGAGATGGCCACATCCTTCTTCAAATCAGATATTACAGGAGTCCCTGCAAATGGAAACCCTCGAGCTCTTGCTGGGCTGTTAGCACAGTCAGCAGGAGGTTGGGAACCTCCGTGGTCTGAAGTGCTGTAAAATGAGTGAAAAGGAGAATTAGAGTGAAAAAAAAAAAAAAGCCAACCCTGTGTGTACTGAAATACACCCCCCTGCAGCCTCCTTTCATACAATAACTGGATGCAGTAAGTCATTTCTGAGACAGCTGGGCATGCACTGGATGAGATAACTTGAAGATAAGGGGAAATGATTCAATCACCTATTATTTTCTCATCGCAGCTGAAACAAAGAATATGGAATAATCATTTGACCTGGTGATATAAAAAAGGACTGAGGGAAATGCTCAGCGTGGTCAGAAATCCATCATTTCCTCCACTGTGAATCACAGCCCATGAGGATGAGTTATTTGGGGGTGGTTTCTGCCAGGCAAAGAAACAAACCTTAGTTAATTGTTGCTCACCTTTGGATACCTCCAACTATTTTCCAACACGCTCTGGATCTTCCTGGTTGTACAAACAACAGCAGTTCCCTCTGCTGTGTCTCTGCTGCTCCCCACCTAATTGCTTTGTTAATAAAGCATCTTTTGGCATTCATTCACCTCCCAAGGTCACAAGGCTGGTCTTCTAGCACTAAGTGGAACAGAGAAGGCTGAGCAAATAAAATAACTTAGAGTTCCCAGAAGGAATGAACCCCCAGTGCTTCATGGAAGAGGTTTTCCCAAATGGAAACACCCATATGATGTTCCCCAGGGTTCAGAATGGGAGCTTGCTCTTTTATACCTTCATCAGTGAGCAGGATGAGGGGATCAAGGCATCCTTGGTGAGTTTGCAGATGACACCAAGGGTCAATAATCCATCCACCAATACTGGATGGAGTATTGATCTGCTTCAGGGCTGGGAAACTCTATAGTTGAATCTGGATTGATGGTCGAGGCCAATGGGATGAGGCTCAACAAGGCCAAGTGCTCTTGGGTCAAAACAACCCTCCTGTAGCACTCCAGGCTGGGAGTAGAGTGGCTGGAAAGTGCCTGGTGGAAAAGGACCTGTGAGGGGTGGTCAATATATGTCTGAAGATGAACCAACATGTGCCCAAGTGGCCACCAGCATCCTGGCTGCTGTCAGCACCGGTGTGGCCAGCAGGATGAGAGCAATGACCATGGAGCTGTGGTGCTGAGGGACGTGGTCTAGTGGTGACCTGGCAGTGCTGGGTTAACAGCTGGACTTGATCTTGAAGGTCTCTTCAAACTAAAACAATTCTGTGTGGGGAAAGATGGAAAATAAAGGAGGGTTTGGGCAGCACAAAACTCTTTAGATTCCTGTGGTGGGATGTCAGGAAAAGCTGCATGGCCAGCACGGTAGTGGCCTCATGGGAAGCAGGAGATGCTGATGGCTCCTGTATGAGAGTGCAGTGGCAGAAGAGAAACAAGAGGGAAAACCAGTGTTTGGGCAGGAGAACATTAATTAAACAAAAAGCACTTGAACAGCAAGGTGCAGAAGATAAAAAACACCTTCTGCCCTCAGGACTCTCAATTTACCAAGTGAGTAACTACCCCACAGTCTTGAAATGTGGGGCAGCCTGATCTCCTTGGGGGAGACAAGAGCATCACTTGGCAGGTCCTGCATCCTGGGCAGCTCTGTGAGGGCTCAGCCAAAAGAATCCCTTCTGATGCTCAGATGCTGCAAAGATCCCTGCTTTTACATGTGTTTAGGCAGAAACCTGTCAGTAGGAACTTAGAGGCAATGTCTGTCAGTTTTAATACAGGCTCAAAGATGACCTGAATAACGAAATGAAGAAGATCTGTATATGGGACAGGCATCTTTTTCAAGGACAGGCTGGGATTCACAGTGCTCACCCCTGGGAGAAGCTCCACTTAATTCAGCAGGGCTCCTCCTGGACCCGACTCCCACGTCATTCCCACGTTGGTTCTGCAGAGGTCTTTTCATTGAATATGAAAAGAGAGCAAAGAGCTCTATATTTACTAAGGGTTGCACTGAAATGTAAGAAAAAAAAATAAATCAGTAGTTTCAGCCCAGCTGCTGCCAAGACCTACATTTCTACAGGGAGGACACTGGCAACAGGGAGAGATCAGAAACGTGTGCTCTGGAAGGGTTAATTTTAACAATTCATGAGACTCATCCTCAAACCACTGCTGAAATCCAACTGCAGCATCTCCCTGGGGAAAGAGCAGCTAAGACTCATCACAATCACCCACCACCTTTAAGATTTTCAAGTCCAAGCACCCCCCCCCAGCAGTGCCAGGGCACCACTGCCCCATGGCCCTCAGCACCACAGCTCCATGGGGGGCTTGGAAACCCCTC
>JANHGL010004155.1:0-17364 GCA_024611195.1 Ceyx melanurus | reverse complement strand
TGCTTCGCAGCGTGGCGGGCTCGGGGTGTTTATCGCGGTGCTTTCGCATCCCCCGAGCTGCGTGTGGGACCCGGCTTCACATCCCCTGTCCCCGGGAGAACTTCAGTGCGAGCTGGAAACGAAGCCATGCTGTCATTGCCTGGCATCGCCGTGCCCAAGTGCCCTGCCTCCCCCCGGGCATCCCCGCGGCTTGTGCGTGAGGAGGTGATCCCAGCCCAGCTCCTCTGCCACATCCCCCTCTCCGGGAGCGGGGAGAAGCAGCAGGGAGGGGAGGGGAGCTCCTGGAAGCCATGTGCGTGCCATGCCCCAGCCCAGTGTCTCCAGAGCCATTCCCGTGCCGGCTGCTGGAGCATCCCCCCCCCACCCCCCGGCATCGGCAAACGCTCCCCGACCTCCAGCGAGCCTCCTCCGACTGCTCTCTGTGTGTGTGTGTGTGTTGGGGATTATTTCTGGTTAGACCCAATTAGATTATCATGTCTAAGAAAAGAATAAGCCTATTCAGGCAGGAACCCCCACTGCCGGAGCCAAATGGTGAGGGAGATGTTGGGATGGTGAGGGGCAGTGGGGAGAAAAGCTGGTCTGGGATTGCTGGGGGTGGGGGGTTTACAACAGGGGGTGCTCCCCTCTCAACCCCCCTGCCAGCAGCTGGTGGCTCAGGGTTGAGGCTGGATTCACCCACAGGCTGCCTGGGGCAGTCTGGGGTGGAGGGATGAGGTTGGGCAAGGAGAGGAGAGGATGGCATCTGCCTGGAGGAGATGGGCTGGGAGGAAGGGGCCGGGGAGGAGCCGAGGCTTCGCCGGCCCGTGGCGGTGCGGAGGGGCTGCGGGATGCTCTGCCGCCGTCGGGAGGAGCTGCGAGATGGAGCCCGGGCAGCGCTGCTGGAGCTGCCCCAGGGTCGCCCGCAGCCTGCTCTGGAAGCCGGGTGGTTGCTGTCGGCAGCGGCTTCCGAGGGGATGGTGGCTGCCACGGGGTCAGACCCCTGCGCTGGGATTCATGAGCCAGGGGTGGCTGCTGGGGGGGGGAGGAATGTTTTCTGCAGGAGATGAGAGGGTGAGGATGAGGATGCTGAAGGTTCTAGGGCTGAATCTCCCCTGCTTTACACGCTGTCTTAAGAAATTAGCCTCAGGGTGCCCTGGGCAGCTCCTGAGGGGCTCTGCTGACAGCAGCGATTTTCCTGCTGCTGCTGGACTTTCCAGGACTCCTTTGGATGCTGATGAACCTGCAGCTTGGGGGAGTGGCAGCCACGGGCAGGTATTGAGCTGCTTGTGTGTACTGACTGAGATCTCCTCCTGTGCAGCCTCACAGGGGCATTTGGCAGTTGAATCCTCTCCTGGTGCACATTTGGCAGCGAATTCTCCTCTCCCGGTGCACATTTGGCAGTTGAATTCTCCTCTCCTGGTGCAGAACCCTCTACACCAAGTGCACATCCACCAGGGCAGCGTGGGCTGGCCATGTTGGTACCCCCAGTGATGCTGACTTGTTTTCTTTGCTTCTGTGAACACCCTCTCCTGATCTGCAGGATCTCCCCGGTGCCATCAGCAGGGGGTGGAGGAGCAGTGGCATGCCCAGGGGTGATGCAGTTTGCCACCTTCAGCCATGGTTGGCCTGGCTTCTTGGGGTGTGAGGTGCAGGAGGCAAGGAAGGTCTGTACTGGTCCCTGCTGGTGAGGACTGGGACCTGGCTGTGTGTTCCAGGGTGGTGTCCCGTGGGATGGGATGTGCTTCCAGGAGAAAAATGGGGAGGGTAACCCCAGAGAGATGCAGGACTGTGTCCCTGAGCCAAGGGGTGTTTTCTCCACCCTCCCAGCCTGTGCTGGCTCCTCCTTTTTGGGGAGCACGTGGGAAACAATCCCACTCCTGGAGGGATGAGGGCAGTGCCAGGGGTTTGGGGGTGTTCCTGCCCTGCCACACTCCAGCCTCCTTTAAACCCAACTAGATGGGTTGAAATCCTGCTGGATGGAGCTGCTCAGTGCACCTGGGGCTCTGCCAGGAGCATCCTTACCCCCCTCACCATTCCCTGCTGCATTTTCCAGGAGCATCCTCACCCCCCTCACCATTCCCTGCTTCATTGTGCCCTATGTTTGCCATGCCAGCCAGGGAGGGGGTTTAGTGCCTGTTGCTGAAGAATTTGCAAAGCTCAGTATGGAAACTAACCTTTCCCAGCTGTTTTCCACTCCTCCTCCTAATCCCCTATCTAATAGATTAGGCATTGTTCTGTAATCCCCGTGCTTTAGGGGCTGCAACGATGGCAGAGCTTCTGGCAGGAGGTGTCTGTGGGGTGGTGTTGGCTCCCTCCCTCCCTCCACTGGGGTTGCTGGGATGCTGGGTCCCTTCTGATGCCTGCATTTACCACAGGCTGACAGGGGAGATGCTCCAGTCCAGACATTGAAGAGACCAGTGGTGTTTGCTTCTTCAGGCCTCGTCTCTGCCACTGGGCTCTTTCCTGCAGGGAAATCCACCAGCTTGAGGAGATCCCCCCCTATTTCTGACTGGTTCAGTCCCCAGAGCAAAGCAGGGCTTGGTGACACGCCTGCCCAGCTGCCTGGGAAATCAGCAAGAGGTAAGTTTTCCCACCTAGGCATCCCAGGAGAGTATTTGTGTCAAGTGGATTTCTTTCTGAGTCCCTGTGAGGATGCTGTGGTGGGTGTTTAGCCACCAGCAAGTTAGTGCTGATCCTGCAGAGCTGGTAGTCTCCCAAATGGCTGAGCTGGTGTAGCTGAGTGTAGTTTTCCCCAACAAAATAATCTGAATTTATTGGGCTGTAAGTTCTGAGGCCACTCTGTCAGCCTGTGCCACTTGAAAGCCCCCACTGGACTGAAAGCAGAAGGATTTGTCATTAAAACCCCAAGTACAAGGGATGCTCTCCCCCCTGCCTGCACCATCATCACTCCCCTGGCACCTTGGAGCTTATCAGGCATCTGGAGCAGCTTCCTTAGCCTTGTGTGCAAGATAAGAGTTCAGTTTGGGGTTCTTCTGTCTGCCATTTGACTGATTTTCGTTGTTTTGTGTTTTGTCTTCACCAGCAAGGTCGTGCCAGGCTTGGCCTGGGGGTGTTCAGCTCTCCTCTGCAGTGCTGTGTGCAGGGGGGGATGCTGGGGGAAGGAGTGGAGAGGCTCAGGATGAAATTCAGAGTTTTCAGGGTGATCTCAAATCAACCAGTAGCTCTTGGCTTGGTTCTGGTTGATGAATTGAACGACTTCGAGCCACTGGAGGCTGCCTTTAGCCTTTCATTCAGGGCAAAAAAAAAAAAAGAGTAAAAATCACTTTAGCTTTTCATGCTGCCTGAAGAGGTATTAAGGTCTCCAGAAACACTTTTTTTTTTTTCCCTTCCCCTTTCAATAGCAAAACCCATCAGCAACACAAAACCAAACAGTGTTGGATTTCCCCTGGGTGTTTGCTCCAAGGTACATGGAGCTGCTTCTTGCTTTTATTGTATTTTTGAACAATCCAGCAAAGACTGAAATGATTCAGGCAACTCTATGAAGAATCTTTCTTTTGCTTTGCCAGTTTTTAGCATGATCTGGGCATCCCTGGGCTCTCTTTTTGAGGTCTACACCTGCTGGATGGAAGAAAAAAGTGGTTTAAAGCTGTCCTCTTGCTCTGGGAAGTAGCTGGGTGATCTCAGGTCGTGAGACGTGGCTGCCTCAGGTGGGCTCTGCTTGGACCCTCAGTGCTTGTGGATGGAGCTTGCCCTGCTCCAAAGGGCTTTTCTCTCCAAAGTTGAGCTTCTTTGGCACAAAGATTGGGCTTCAGAAGGAGCTGAGGAGCAAAAGCCCAGGTTGGCTGTTGGAGAGCAGCCTGAAACACTCTTCCAGGCTGAGGCTGTGAAGGGGCCACTGCAGACTTCCCAGCCACATTTCAGACAGGCTGAGCTGAGTTATTGTTTGTTTTCCTCTTTTGTTTGTTTGGAAGGGTCCACTTGGGAGTTTGGAATGGGAAGCAAGTGACAACGCCCCGTTCAGTTTGATTTATAATTGTCTTTAAAAAGAAATACTTAAATAAGGGCCACATCTAGCCCAAGCCTCTGGCAATTAGAGGCTGCAGCATCACTGAAGCCAAAGGCTGTGAGTCAGGTAAAAGCACTGGAGTCACAGTCACTGCTGTCCCCTTGCTCACATCCTGCCCCTTTCCATTCTCAAACTGGAAACACCCCAGTCCCAGTGCTGCTGGGAAGAAAAACCTCCCGGGTGCCCCTTGGTGCCCCTTGTGCTGTCCCTGGCACCACTGCCCAGAGTCTGGCCCCATCCCCTTGCCCCCCAGGGCCCTTTCTCTCTTGCTCAGCATTGCTCAGCTCCCCTCTCAGGCTGCTCTGCTCCAGCTCAACAGCCCCAGGGCTCTCAGCCTGGACCAACACAGAGCTGCTCCAGCCCCTCAGCAGCTCCCCAGCCTCTGCTTTGCTCACACCAAAGAACTTTCTCCTGTTCGGATGCAACCTCCTGGCTTCCACCTTGTTCCCCTTGTCCTGCCCCATCCCTTGACCCCCACCCTTTAGCTACTAATGAGCATTTTAGACTCCTCAGGATCCCCAAGACACGACGTTTTCTAGGGATGCACTGGGAACTGGAAGCATTAATTTGTCCCAGGCTTTGTCTCCTCCTCAAGTAGCATCTTGCTGCCTTTCAGGAGTGCTTGGCTGCAGTGTGTGCCTCGCCCCTGCTCTTTTCCAGCTAACAGGCTGTAGCAGTTGGCCATGTGTTGGCCTTCCATTTGCTGTGGCATCTCTCTTCACAAGCCCAGTGTTCCCCTTGTGTGCCTGTGCAGCCTTAAACATATATTTGGGGAGGGTATTCCCAGGGCAGCATAATAGTGGCATTGTGCTGGCCATGAATGGCACTCAGAGAGTGCTGGGTGATGCAGGGACCTCCAGGGCTCTGCACTGCCACTCTGGAGAGCAACTGTGAGTGCTTGGCTTGGGAGCTGGAAGCCTGCCCAGTGCCTTCCCAGCTGGGGGACTGCAGAGGCAACTGGGGACAGCTCAGCACGGGCACCCTGTGGTTGGTCCTCCTTGGAATCACCCTGCCGTGTGCCAGGGATGCTCAGGGCATGGCAGCTTGGTGGGTGCCCAGGGAGAGAGCCCAGCTTGGAGGGGTGCTTGGGAGAAGCCCTAAGGAGACGCAGCTTCTCTGGAGAGCTTGGCATGAGCTGTGCCCTCCTGGCCTTACAGCAGCCTTGTGGTGCCCCTGCCTCCTGCCTGCTCTCCCCTGAGAGCAGAAGTTGCTCCTACAGCAGATCTCGAGGCCTCCAGGAGCATCTGAGTCAGTTCTTTTGCTGTGTGTTTGGGTGCTGAGGGAGGTATCTCAAAACACAGCAGTGGTGTTGGGATTGTTTCTGAACATACATTATTTGGCCAGCACTGCCTTTGCTATAAAAGGACTTGGGGGTGAATATGGATGGGACATCTGTTCCTGGTTTGCCTGCACAGGGAGGCCAAAAGCAAAGAATAGAGGGTTGCACCAACTGGCAGAGCCTCTGAAGTGTTTCAGAAGCCAGTAATTAAAGTGGAGGAGCAAACAGATTGATCCAGAAATCCTGGTTGGTCCATCCATGCCATGCCCTGGCTCCTCTCCCCCTGCCTGCCACCAGGAGAGGCAAAGCAGGGACCAGCTCTCAGCATCCAGAGGCAGAGGTGGGTGGGGAAGGGTCTGTGGAGTTCACTCAGCAGCTTCCTAACCCTTCCCAATAATTCCATGTGCTGGGGAGCTCTTCAAAGGGCTTTCTGCCCAGCTCTGAGCCCTGCAAGCACAGAAGGTTAAATAATTTATCTATCACAAATATCTAACTGCAAAGCCTGGTCAGAGAGGAGCTTTGATGTGTGTCTCAGAGCCCCTGGAGCTCTCAGAGCTATGTGGGTCAATGCTGTAGCTGTCTCTCCTCTCATCTTTTGGGTTCCCCATCCCTGGGTGTGTTCAGATCCAGGCTGGATGGGGCTCTGAGCACCTGCTCTGGTGTCTGTGGCAGGGGGTTGGACTGAGAGGGTCTCATAAGTGGTTCTCCCCAGCATGGCAAATGTACAGCACTCATTTGGTAAAAAAACCCAATAATTTCTGTGCTTCACCCTATGGTTTGGGGTTTTTTATCCCATGAATCTTTGATAAGCCTCAGGGAGCTGCAGAGGAAGGTGAGGAAGCAGAGCCAGCTTGGTACCTGTTGAAGCAGCAGAGCTTGATTGCTGTGAGCCCCCCAGAACTGAGCAGAGGGGAGAAATAACATCTCCCAGCTCCCCCCCAGTGCCTCCCTGGGAGCAGCAAATGGGGCTGTGGGCTCCCTCCTGCCACGTGCTGGTGCTGGAGACCCTGGGGAGCTGCTGTGCCGCTCCTCTGCCTCTTGGCAGTGACCTTTGCAGGGCCACGTCAGCTTTGCTCCCAGGCTTTGCCCAGCTCAGTTGTGCACACACCGAGGAGCAGCATCTTGGGTTATTTTCTGATGTTTCGGGTGCTGATGTATTAAAAACCAGTTAAATAGTCTCCTGTGGCACTGGTGTTGTCTGGGACACAGTTGATGGCTTGGTTTGCTCCTCACCTTCTCCAGTTCTGGATTCAGACCAGCAAAGGCAGCATCAAAGGGGGAGGAAAGGAGGCTGAGAAGGGGTGGTGAGGGGCTGAGGAATGAGCCCCAGCTCTGCTCTGCTGCAGACACTGCCCAAGTGCACAGAGCACACTGGGGAAATGCTGCTCTTTTCCACTGGGATTGGTGACAAGCCTTCAGTGTGAGGGCCTGTAATGCCTGGGCAGCCAGCAGGGTTTGCCTGCTGTGGTGTGCACTGGTGAAAAGAGGCTCAGCTGACTGGGATCAAACAGCCAAAGACTGGGACAAGAGGAATTCTGGAGGCTTTGTGTGGATTAAAGTGAAGTGACCTTTGGGATCAGCACACGGGAAGGTTTGCTCCATCAGGTGTGTGCCACCACTGACCTTTCCTCCCAAGCAAGGCACCTCTCTTGCACTCAGAGAGCCTGAAAAGCTTCCCAGGGTAGACTCCTGGTGCCAGGAGCAGCTTCGCCCAGCCCTCTGCAGGCAGCAGGAGCACTTGGGATGTGTTCCAGGAGCAAAGCTGTGCTACACCTGGAGCCCCAGCCTGCTGCTCAGAAGCCAGGTGGGTTTTCTCCTTCCTGGAGCAAGATCTTTGGCAGGAGATTGAACTCTCTGATTAGAGCTTCAAAGGGGTTGTGCGAGACTGAGCCCAGCCCTTCCCCATTCAGCAGCATCCTTTGTGGGGAGCCTTTTGCTGGAGCATCACCCCTCAGCTGGCAGTGCTGGTGACTGCAGAGGGCAGCCAGAGCATGGGGAGCACTCTGGGGCTGCTGTTCGGATGAGGACCCAAACACCTACCAACGTGAGATGAGGCATGAAATTCTGCCCTGGCAGGGAATTCTTGCTTGGCTGGGAGACAAAAGGCTGCCCCTCCACTGAAAGGGAAAAGTACTTTTCCTTGGAAAGCTCAGAGCTGTTATTTGGTTTCAGGAGTGTTTCTTTTGTGCCTGGTGGCAAATCTTGGGTGGAGGGGAATTTCTAGGTGCTCCCAGGACTGCTGATCCCTGAGGTGCAGCAGCCCGTGGAGAGCTGATTATTCTTTGTGTTTCTGCTGCAAAGCACAGAACCAACCCAGGCACCATCACCACGGCTAAATAAGCATTGAAAGAGGAAAAAAACCCCAATATCCACGCTCAGATTTCTTCTGTGAAATAGAAATTAATCTTCTATGAAATAGAAATATCTTATTTGGGTAGTAACTTCTTCCACTTGCTACTGCTGGACCCAAACCTGCTGCTCAAGACCTTCCCCTCTTCACATGGGAAAAAAAAAAAAGGATAAATCCTATTTGGATTGATCCCATCCTCAGAAAAGGTGGGTTTAG
The DNA here is from genome assembly GCA_024611195.1 of Ceyx melanurus. NCBI lineage: Eukaryota > Metazoa > Chordata > Aves > Coraciiformes > Alcedinidae > Ceyx > Ceyx melanurus. The sequence continues at coordinate 9,513 of JANHGL010004155.1, read as the reverse complement.
GAATTGCTGGTTCAGAAGATATTCCTCCTGTGGCAGTTCTGCACCAGCCCCTCTCAGCAGGGGAGGGCTGAGCTGAACCCCGAGCACTGCTTTGCTGCAGGGAGGGCTCTTCTCACAAGGATAGGGGGGGAAAACAAGGATTTTTGTGCTGGAGTGTGGAGCACTGGAGCCAAAACATTGCCTGAGGCCTTGGCTGTGGCTGCTGCTGCCCTGCTGAGCCCAGGGGGTGGCTGGCCTTGTGCTGGGGGGCACAGGGCTGGGATTCCTCCCTGGAGGCTGTGCCTGCTCACTTGTGTTCCCCAGTCTCTGCTGCTTGCTCCAGGGGCTGGCTGTGGGCTGCTCCCTCCTCTGCAAGGAGCAGAGAGGTTTGGTTTGCTGCTGATTCCCTCCCTGAGCAGTCGTGGGGTTGGAATTCTGCCTCAGAGCAGCAGGAATCAGCAGCAAATGTATGCAGATAAGAAAGGCTTTTGATAGGGGTTAAAGTAGAGCAGATTTGAGGATGTTTCTGGCCAAGCTCCAGACCATTTCTGACCCAGCCCAGGATGCCCTTGGCCTTCTTGGCCACCTGATAAATGATAAAAGCATCTTTTTTTTTTTTTAAAGCTTTAAGTTTGGTGTCCCTGAGCAGGGCTGGGTGGTGGGGATGCTGGGGATGAAGTGATCTTCATCTGCCTTCAGAGCTGCAGTTATCTGCTCAGCTAGCTGAGGACACGTCCTGTGATAAGTAATGGCATCTGTCACACCACCTTTTTATCACTTTAAGGGCACTTTTTCCCTTAAAAGGAAAAATTTGATTTTTGATTTTTTGAAAGTTGGTTTTTGGGTTGTTTTTAGACTTGCTGGAGGGGCTGTGTCCAAGTGCTCCACGTGTAGCCAGGTCAGCAACCAGCACTGCCCTGACTGTGCTGGTGTGAAAGGCTCTGCTGCTTCCAGACCCAGGGAGGTGTGGGGGGGATAAAAATCAGGCTCTTCATTGCAATTCCACCATCTCCTCCCTGGGGGTGAGGAGCCACAGCTGCAAAAGGCACTAAACTGGCAAGAAAGGTTTGGTTTCTGGGTGCAAATCCAGCCTCTGGTCCTCAGCTGGCAGCTGGATGAGGAGCTGCTGAGCTGATCTCTGCTCCTCCTTGATCAAAAGCCCATCCTGGCCTGTGAGCACCATCCCTCCTGGCAGTCTGAACTGGGAATGGTGACTTTTGTTCTCTTATCTGGGAGATGCAGTTGATGCCCGTGGTTCTCTGAGCAGCTGAGGGCAGAATTTGGCCTCTCTTCTCTTAGTTTTGATCCAAAGTGGAGAAGAAATCACACTGGAAATGCTCACAGTGAGTACCAGGGCTGATATAGAGACATCAATGGGCTAGTCAGTGCTTGTCACAGCCAGAAGCTGCTGGGGCTGGGCTGGCAAGGGGGGCAGAATAATCTGGTGTTGTTAGCCAGGCAAGATGGGCTTTTGTGTGCCTCTGAAGTGCCAGTTCACTTGGCAACAGAGGAGTGAACCCAAGCCCTGGCTGCTGACAGTGTGCTCTGCTTACATCGGCCATTTCTTCCTCAATAGTCCACTGAGCTCCTGGCAAATGAAAAGGTTTTCTTCACTAATTGTGCTTTTAAAGCCCTCTGAGCTGAGCAGGCTTCTTGGGGTAGGGTTCTACCCTGGCTCCTCCACTGCCTCCTTCCTGGTAAGTGCTCAGAGCCTCTGTGACGTGAAAACAAAACCCTTTTCTTTAATAGGGAACATCTTTTCCAAGGATTTCCCAGACTCCCTGGCTGGTGGCAGCACCATGTTGTGCAGAGGTTACATGACAGGAGTAATTTTTTCACTGGAAAGCTCAGGATCTGTGGATTTTGGGGCTGTTTTTTAACTTAAATAGCTTTTCCAGACGATGTAACTGGGAGGTTTTGACATGGTGGATTTCTCCTGATGTTAACCCTGCCTAGGAGTCAGGAGAACTTCTCTGCAGCCCTGAGCACTGAGGAATGAGGTCCCACCTCAGCAGAGTGCCTGTGGTCAGTGTGGGATCCACCAGGAGCAGCTTAATTGGCTTTTTAATCTGGGGCACAAGTTCCAGATGCTGAGAAATTCTCTTTACCCATCAAACTTTCCAACTGCTCTGCCTCAGAGTGGTGGCTAAAAACTCCTCATATTGCAATAAACCAAAGAATAATCCCCCAGTGCAGCCTCTTCTCTCTCTTCCTCAGTAGATATCACAACTGGGAACCAGGTAGGAGCAGAAATAAAGCAAAAAACCAAAATAAAAAGCCATCAGCTCAGCCTTTTCAAGCTGTGGGGTCATTTAGGTTGGGGGAGAGCTCAGAGATCATCCAGTTGAGCACTGCCAGGGGTTGGCAGCAGGGATGGGGTGCAGGGAGCTGGGCACCAGAGGTGGTTTTTTGGTTGCCTGGGGGTCGATTGCCCACCTTGCAAAGAGGTGTGTGATCACTGGGTGTGTGAATTCCCCTCTCCTCACACCCCCAGGGTGGGTTGTGATCCTTCAACTGCCACACTGACTCCTCAACAGCCAGTTTGGGTTAATTTATTAATCAAGATGCCTCAAATGAGGTTTAATAAGCTCAACTACCAGTACTTAAGCAGAAGAAGAATCCAACAGGAAAAAAAAACAAAACAGAGCTTTGTTCACATCTTCCCTTTCTTCTGAAAATGAGTTAGGAGTGTGGAGAGCTCGGAGACAGAGCTTCAAACAGAGGAGTGATGCTAATTGCCAGCTAATGAGGCTAATGAAGACTGAGAGCAGGCAATCTACTCTCTGCTGGATGATGGGAGGTGGAGAAAAAGCATGGAGCAGCTCAGACCCAGCACCAGGGCTAGAAAATGCTGGAGGTTTGTAGGGTTTTGGTCACTTGGCAGGAAGGTGCAGGGATTTGGGGGTGCTTTTCCAGCCTCATTTCTCCTCTGCCATGGGAGTGCAGATGCTCTGAGGCTTTCAAACCAAGCAGGAGCCCTGAGCTGGGAGGGTTTGGGTGGCAGCTGCCACAGCCAGCTCTGAAACCCTTCCTGCTGATGGAGCAACATGGGTTTTCTGGGCCTTGTGGCACCTCTTCTGTTTCCACATCCCAGCAGATCCACGGGATTTTAGTCTTGTGCTTTGCTCAGACCTTGGGGAGCTGAATTCAGCAACTCTCAGGCTCAGTTGGTGCTTGGGGAGCCCAGTGATGCTCCTTCACATCCCTTGAGCCTCCTGCCTTCCAGGGGTCCCCTCTCCTTCTCCCCCAGACCAGTTCTCCTCCCCTAGTCACACACTTGGGCTTCACAGCTCTGTTACTCCTCCTGCAGCTCTGGGTGTTGCCTGGCTGGAGCTACCAGAGCTCCTTTCCCATATCTTAATCCTCATCTGTCTAAATCAATCCTTTTTTTTTGCTCACAGATATTATTATCCTCTGCTTGTCTCTGCTGAATACTCTGCAGGTTTATGTCCCTTAAGTAGCTTACACAGAAAAATGAGGATAATTTCCTAGTAATTTCCTGGGTTACTCAATTAAAAGGCAGTTGTTGTAGTAATTCAGAGCCATGGTGGAGTCTCAGTAGCCTCCAGTGCTCAACCTCACCCAGCTCCAGGACACCCTGGCTGGGGAAGGAGCAACCACACGTGCCCAGCAGGAGTGTGCTGCCCACGAAGGGGCTGCTGTGACTTGTTGGGCTTCTTGAGAAGCTGGCTGGGCAGAAGAGGCAAGAAATCAACTGCTCCCAGGCTCAGTGATGCCTGTTGGTGAAGGTGGTCAGCAGGAAAATGGGATGTTCAGGTAAATTCATTTAATGGCAGCTCAGATTTTCTGTGTGGAGATTCGCTGCCTTTGCTCTGCCTCAGCCACCAGCACTTGGGGGCAAACAACTCCCCCTAATTAGGCCTTATTTCTCATCTGGCCATCTGCTCCCTCAGAGCATCCCCTGCCTGTGCTGGGCTCCTCAGCTGCCCCTCAGCTGCTCTGCAAAGCCAGGCAGAGCTGGAGCTCCAGCTTTGGGGTAGCTCATCACACCCAAGTGGGTTTGGATGGGCTTCATAAATGTCTCTGCACAAGAAAAGCCCCCAGAGCCACACAACGACCCTTTTCCAGCCCCAGACTGTGTGGCTCTGGCTCCTTTTTCCTTCCTGGGCACTGCCAGTTTCCTTTTCTCTCCCTCTGCAACTCCCCTTTTCCTTCCCATCCTTCCCTTGCACTCTGCTGAGGTTGCTGCTTTCAGTTTGGTATTTATTTTTTTTGCCTGCCCTGGGGATTATTCCAGCTGATCAGCTTTCCCCCAGCGTGCTGGGAAATCCCTCTGCTGTTATTGCCTAACAAAGGGAAATGAGAAATCTGGGAAGGTTTCACCTTCCTAATCTGTGTTTTCTGTGACAGCCCCCTAAGCTGTGCTCTGGGGGGGAGAGACACCAGAGCTCCACCTCCTGCAGCCAGAAACACCATCCTGGCTGTGGGCATGGCCACAAAGCTCTGGCATCAGGTTGGAAATAATAATAATAATAATAATAATATAGATATTTTTTTTATATTGCTTTGTACAATCCCAAGTCCACTTCTGCTTCCTGGGGGGTTAATTTTGCTGGGAAAACTCCTCCTGCCTCCAAGGTGGCTCTCACAGTGTGAAGGCCAACACCAAACCTGCAGTCTTTGGGGGGTTTTTTGGTTTGGTGGGGTGCTGTTTTATTTCATTTCTCAGCAGCTTTTCAGTTTCTTTCATGCTCAGTGCAGGCAGGAGAGGAACAGTTGAGTGCCAGAAGGTTTGCAGGTCACTGGATGTGGTCATAGGTAGAGAAGACAGAGAAAATGCTGATCTGACCGAGAACCCAGGCTGAAACAAAGCTTCATTTGGCATTTTAATGGTAATTACAAGATGCATTTCTAGTGATGGTTGTTTTACATAACACAGCCCAGCTGACACAGCCACAGTGCAGGGTGACAAGTGACATTCCTCCAGGGGGGGCTTGGAAACCCCTCCAGGGCTCACAGGGACTCCACCCCACCCTGGGACAGCCCTGGAGGGGAAGAAATTGTTCCTCAGCTCCAACCTCAACCTCCCCTGGGGCAGCCTGAGGATGTTTTCTCTTGTCCTGTCACTTTGTAGAGCCTGACCCACCTCCAACCTCCTGTCAGAAACTTCTTGAGATCAAGAAGTTTCTCTCCCTGGGGCTGCTACCAAAGTGATGCTCCATGTGAACACTAGAAATTGTCAGGTTAGTGCTAACATTAGAAAGTTATTGCTGCCTCCTTCTTGTCTTTAAGCCATTTAGCCTCATTTTGTGCAGTTGTCTCTGGATAAGCTGGAATGCTTGGTGATATAACACAGCTATTAATAGAATCACCAGGAAAAAATGTGTCCTAGCAGGTATGTGGTGGATTTATATATATATATTTTTTTATTTTTTTTTTGGTGCTACTCCTTAGTTTTGATTCATCACAGCAGGGAGTGAACATCAGGAGATGCACCAAGGACATGGGGTGGGGCAGGGGTTGGTTTTGGGTGGCATCAAACCTCTGTCTGGCAGAAAAGCCTCTTCTTTTCCTCTCTGCAGTACATCTGGCTTGGTTGGCATTAGCATAGGATGAAAGGAGCTACTGGTGGCTCTCCATTTCTCTTTCCCAAGGTCAAATCCCATTTCTGACCTGGCAGTGTTGGGTCAAGGGCTGGTTGCAGCCAATGGGTCCTTCACGGGGGTCAGGCAGCCAGTTGTAAAGAAATAATAAATAAAATAATATAAATAAATAATAATAAATAATAAATAATAATAAAAATAATAAAAAATATTAAAATAATAATTAAAAAATAAATAAAACTGAGGCAAAACAGATCATTATTACATGTGGTGAGGTGAAAAAAGCCTCAAAGGCTTTAGTCTGAAGGAGCCAAGAAAGAGCTATATTTAATACTGTGCTATATTTAATACTCTGCTTAATTAGACTGAAATGCATTAAAAAATAAACAGAAAACAGGTTGGAAAAGGCTCGTGAAGGTGAACCCCAAGTGAGGGAAGCTTAACCCCTGGACATCCTTCCCAAAGGACGGTTTCCTACTGCTGCTGGTTCCATCTTGGGACAACATTTCTCACGAGGAGCAGTTTGTGAGGAGCATGGGATGGAGCAGGGAATCCTCTGGGCACAGGCAGCATCTCTCCTGAAGGAAAAGCTCACCCAGGGACCTTCCTCCTGCTCAGAGCTGCAGGATTGAAGAATAAATGAGAAAACACAGTCAGATATAGTCAAGATCACCATCATACTTGGATTTTTTTTCTCTCTACTTTAAACCCTGGGTTCTGCAAACAGCACTGACGAATAGATGGTTTCTCTAAGCTGCTCTTTTTTGGGGAGGGGGGGGAAAAAATAGTTGTTTCATGACCTTTTGAAACCAGAGCAACATCTGGCTCATCTCTACAACGCCTCTCAGCCAGTGATTTTTTTTTTTTTGGATGGGGCAAGTGCAGGTCTGTGTCTTAATCAGCCACAAGACATGTTCCTCATGTCTACGTGGGATGCTCTTGTGGGTGACAGAGCAGCTTCAGCTACTCACCATCTCCATCCTGCTGCTTTTTTTTTTTGCTGGAGCAGCCTGGATGAAGCTGAGCTCAATCCCAGTGATTTATCCTCCCCGCTGCTTGCTTTGACAAAGCTAATCTTGGAGAAATGTCTGAGGAATCCAAACGTCTGGGGCTCATGTGCCTCACGGGCTCCAAACCCCCTTTTTTGGTTCCCAGCTGCTGCCAGGGGTCTCTGGGCCAATTGGAGGGAACTTAAAGGGAAACAACAAAAAAACCCCAACAAAATCTCATGTCTGGGTCATTTACTGCTATAATATTAATAAATGTGATTTTTTTTTTCTTCTCTGTAAGCTGCACTCCACAGTGCTGCATTTTGCTCTCTGGTTCCTGAGCTCTGCTGCATCAGCTCAACCCAAGACTTGCACCCAGGCAGGGTGGGAGGAAGGGTCCTGGCTCTTCCTCTCCACTAACCCCTTAGTTTTGTCTCATGTCTGTGGCACTGCAGTTAAGAAGAGTCTATGGAGGTGGCAAGTAAGGTGGCAAAGTAGTAAAGACCAGAGAAATGGAGGTGATGGAGGTCAAGCTACAGAGAAAAGGGGCTGCTGGAAATATTCCATATATTCCTTTGCTCTCATTTTGGCTCACCAGGCAGTTTGCAGGGATGCTCAGATTTACAATTGCTTTCCTCGCTCTGGAAAACAGCAAAATTCAGAGCAAATAGATGTCCAAGTAAAGTGAAGTGCAAAGAAAAGGTTCAGCAGGAAGAACCCACCTTCTCCCACTCCAAAGCATCCTCCAACTTCACCAAACCTCCAACCTCAGGGTGATCTTTGCTGATTTGCACTCCTCGGGGGTTTTATTAGGCCACTGGAACCAGCTTCCTGAGAGACCTGCAGTTGGGGATGGCTTTTCTCAGCTCTTTTCTGTGTTACCCATCAACGTGCTGCTGGAGGCTCAATTTACAAACCAGCCTGCAAAACAAACACCTCCCTCAGGGTGAGCAGCTTGTAGTAAGGCTCCTGCAAGGGGGCTTTGCTCAGGGACCCGTTAGCAGCATCATCTCCTGAAGACAACACTCCCAGGGCCCTCTGCTCCCCTCCTCCTCCTCACTCAGAAACCTCTGACAGGTCTGGAGGATACAGGAGGCAGTGAAATCCTTTGGGTTGAGCAGCAGACAGTGAGTTCCTGCACACCCACCTCTTTCTTCTATTTTTTTTGTCTTCCTCCTTTTTTTTTTTTTAAGTTTTTTTGAACTGAGAATGTGGGTTTTTTCCCCCCCTTCTTTTCTGTTTGTTATTGTTTTCCATTCAGAGCCTTTAATGTTCCCTCACCCCAGCTGCAGGAGAGGGATCTAACACATCCCTTCCTTGCTTCATTAAAGTGTGAAGACCTGATTATCCCTGGTCCCCATCCCACGCAGAGGCTCCTGATGGAGCAGGCAGGAATGGGCAGCCTTCTCCCACCCATAAATCTGCTCTGCCTCCTTGGCCAGGGTAATAAGAGCACAGGAAATTGTTGCTTTTAGCATTCGCTTGAAAAAAAAAAAAAAAAAAGTAAACTTTGGGTTTTCTGTCGGGGGTTTGGCAACAGGGGAGGTGGATGCGAGTTCTTGGGAAGGAAGCTGGAGAGAAATGAAAGGCACATCCAGCACCACAGCTTCTCCCAGCCAGCCCTGGATCTTGGGATGCTCACTTGTCACCCTGCACCTCATGTAGCTCTGCCACGGCTTGGCTTCGTGGCAAGAGCCCCAGAATCCCAGCATGATGATGGGATCTCTGGAGATCATCTGGTGCCACCCAGAGCAGGGCCCAGCAGTGCAGTGTCCAGGGGGGTTGGAATCTCTGCAGAGGAGACTCCACAACCTCTCTGGGCAGCCTGGGACAGGCTCTCACCACCTTCAGCATCAATATTTTCTCCCTTCTCTCCAGCCTAGATCTACTTCTTTTAGCTTAACCCATCACCCCTTGTCCTGTCCCAACAGCCCCTGCTCTAAAGTCCCTCCTCAACTCTCTGCCAGCCCCCAGAAGGTCTCCCTGGAGCTTCTCCTCTGCAGGCTGAACAACACCACCCCACATGTGCATTGAGAGAGGGAGCAGCAACTCTGCTTCATCCCTGCCTTATGTAACTTGTCTTTACTACTCAGGGTAAAGCCCAAACAGTTAAAAGTTCATTTCAAGTGGAATATAAAACAAGCCTCTCCCCATAGGCTGGCTGAAGCAGCAGGCTCTGCTCCAGAGCCCACCCCAGGGACTCCTCACCCCTCTCAGAAACCCAACTCCTCGCCCAGGCAACATCTGTAATTCATAATCCTGTCAAACCAACCTCCAGCTGGGGGACGTTTCTCCAACCTGCCAGTTGCAAGATTATAATGACTTCCTATTTTTAAAAAAAATAGTAAAAAAAAAAAAAAGTGAGTTAAGGTCAAAAGCAAGCTAAACTGCTTTTATTTGCTACAAAAGAAGCAGGGAGCACAGCCCATAGGGGTGTCCACTTCCCCCAGCCCTGGGTGGAGACCAATTGCAATGTCCAGAGGAAGATGCTCATTTTGCAACATCTTCCTTAAACTTTTCAGCCAAACTTGGGAATAATTATTTTATCACTGCCTGATATTTTTTCCTGTGTGGGTTAATTATTTTTAGGGAGGGTTTTTTTTTCCTTTTTTTTTTTTTTCCCCTTTTTTTCCCCTTTCTTTTCCCCCCTTTTTTCCTTTTTTTTTTTCCCCTTTTTTCTTCCTTTCCCCCCCCTTTTCCCCCTTTTTTCTCCTTTATTTTCTCCCCATTTTTCCCCTTTTTTTCCTTTTTTTCTCCTTTTTTTCCCCCATTTTTCCTTTTTTTCCCCCCTTTTTCCCCCATTTTTTTCCTTTTTTCCCCTTTTTTCCCCATTTTTTCTTTTTTCCCCCTTTTCTTTTTTCCCCCTTTTTTCTTTTCTCCCCTTTTTTTCCCTTTTTTCCTTTTTTTTCTCTTTTTTTTTTTTCTCTTTTTTTTTTTTTTTTTTTTTTTTTTTTTTTTTTTTTTTTTTTTTTCTTTTTTTT
>JANHGL010004153.1:0-29337 GCA_024611195.1 Ceyx melanurus | reverse complement strand
CTCCGGAGGGGGGTTCTTATCTCTATCTTCCCGTACAGCGCGATATCTTCCGACCGCCAGGTCCTAGCTGCCTACAAAAGGTCATAGTTTCAACTTACAAATTCATAACATACAACTGATTTGAGATTTGTGAATATATAATGGAAGAAATTAAAAGTTGGAAGCTGACACTGGCATGTCAGGATGTCTCTAGGAAATAGTTCTTCATAGAGCTGGTTCTGTTGCATCTCCTGTATTGACTTATGAATTTGCATTTCACTAGGGAGGTTTCTGAGGCATTTCTTAATAAGTGTAGTGACTATAGGCAAGTTCCTTTATGTGGTTCTCCCTGATGCAATCCAAAAAGCATCTGAAATTATTTCAAGTACTTCCAATTAGCCTGTGTATTAAGCTTCAGAACCTATCAGATCATTTTATCACTGTATAAAATGCATGTTTCCCTTCCCTATTTCTAGTTTCTGAAGAAACACAAATAAGAAGAAACAGGAATTACTTATATGCTTCCTAGGCAACTTAATGAGTAGAATTGAAAGAAGAGGCAAGAAGAAAATATATTTCAAAGATAATTTTGAGGGTAGTAGGTTGGGTTTTTTTCAGGAATTTATGATTCCTCAGATATAATCAGGTGAAATGTAAATATTTGTGGGTTTAATTAGTTTATAGTGGTTCTGTGATTTACTTGACTTTTTGTCACTTTTTAACAATACCCCAAGATGGTACAATATTACTAGACTACACATGGTGTTTAAAAATCTCGTGTTTCACACTAGATATCAGGACAGCAAGGGATCAGAAGACCAGTGAGCACTTGGGCCTGTGATGTCTGAAGTTCATCAGGAGCAGACCACCTTCCTATTTCACAGGCAGAGCCCCCCCGACCACACAATGTACACAGAAAATGCTCAGCAGGGTACTCTTTTCCCAGTGTCTTAGCTCCCACAGCTCTGATGATTCCTGCAATAAACCACTCCTCAATTTAGCCATTTTAAAGTAAAACACATCTTTGTAGCAGAACTTTTCATATTATTTGGCATTTCTTAAAAAACAAGTAGCAAAATAGGAATGCAGTTCCTCCTGCACCATGTCAAAAGATAATAAATGAAAAACTAACTGGTTCCTATGACAAGAACAGAATTTCCAGCGAGACTTGTGGACCATGAGTAAGGTACATATAGCACAGGCCAGATTTTTTACTCCTGTTTTAGTTATAACCCAAAAGCAGCACATTCATTTACATCACTGGAGAGATAAGGGAATTTGTCCCTTCTGTCAGTCAGACTTCTAGAAAAGACAGGCATCTCTGGACCACCAGGCAGCCCTGTTCTTATCCACCATGCCCAGTGAAGGGGCCGTTTTTCTATCTTTGTCACCCTGACCATTATTTTGCAGGAGACTGTACTTCCACAGAGGGATTCAGCACTGGAAGAAGCCTCAGAAGGGTTAGAAGGCCTATTTCTCAGCTGCAACTTTTTTTTACGAAGTTGGCAAAATGTTGCATTTTGATGTTGTAGAGATTTTCTCCATGTATAATGAGCAATCCAGCACGCCAGTCGGTCCCAGGAGTACCCTCTATCCTACAGGCAGGAGACTGTAGCAACTCAAGAAAATTGAGATTCTTTTCAACAGGCTTTTTGAAAATGTGTTGTATCTGTGTCTAAGAATACCAAAGGACAACGCCACATATGGCTGAAAAAGATGGCAAAACAAAGAAATTACTGGAATTTAGTATTAAATTATTTTGCTACTCAGTATTAGTTTCCTTGCTGTAGAAATGATCTGTATAAATGATCTCCTTCTCTTTAAGAAGTCAGTTAGATCTTGGAAAAAGTTGGCAGAGCAAATTATTTTTTAAAAAATTTATCTACAATTCAGATCTTGAATTCAAAATCAAGCAAAGTTCTCTTTTGTATCTGCAACTTCTTTGTGAGAAGTGAAACCATCAATTGGGACAGAATTTTCAGAAAAAAATCTTATTTATTTGTTTGTTTTTCATTTTATCATGTCCTTTGAAACATAAACTAATCCTAAATACAACTACTATGGAGATTAGCTAGCTCAGCTTTTTAGCTTTCTCAGTACTAGAGAAACATTTGATATACAGAGAAAGTAAAGAGAAGAAAGGAACTAAGCAAGTCTAGGGAAGTAAAATCTGGCTAATACAGTTATGGTGTTTTCAAAACCAAGCTAATGTTGTCAGTCGGTATCAGTGTAAACCTGACATAAGAAGCATGATGATCAAATATAAGAGATATAGACACATTTTCAAAGGCTGCTAAACTCCCCAGTTGTTTCCCCATTCTGTAAGAAAATATGAGTATTCAGTAACTTTGAAGACTGGCTCACAGCTCTATTTGTGAAGATAGCTGGGGGAAAAAAATATTAATAAATCATCCCCTAAGAAAGCTCACAAAATTAATTGGCATAATGCACTCGAATAGTAAGGGCCTAGGAAAAGATACTTGGACCCCAGGAAGAGAAAGGAAGTGAAGGGACTGGGAGAAAGGATTGGTAAATTTAATTTAATTCTTACTGAATCTGTACATTACAGAAGAACAATACTTACCCTCTGGCCTGCATTAGTCTAGGATTAGGGCTAGTGTTCTCCTGGAGCTGGGAGGTGGCCATAGCCAGGATAGACAGCCAAACCACCAATGGGATATTCAACACCACACTGACATCATGCCTACTATATTCAGGAGGGGTTAGCCTAGGTAAAGTGAGGGCTTTGGCCATTCCAGCTGTGCAGGTCTGTGGAGAGGGCTGTGTGTTTAGGGCAGCTCTAGATGGACAGCTCGTTCTGTGTTGCTTGGTTTATATATGGTTTCATCACTGTTCTTCTTCTTCTTCTTGTTGCTATTATTGTTGTAAGCCAGTAACCACATGGTGCTCAGTTCCTGGACAGGTCTAAATCACAACACCCTCATAATAAATATATAACAGCTACAGATTACTTTGATATTTGTTAACTTGTCCTTCATTAGGCCTAGTTGAAATGATGAAACTCTCTTGAAACCTATAGATTAAACTGGAAGCTCAAGAGGAATTATGTCAGAACCTCTTATCCTTTGTGTGGAGTGTGATTTTCTCTGTCCTTCTAAACCTTTCAAACTTCTCCTCCCAAGCCATACACAGATTTGTATTTTTCATGTGTGTTGCTCAATGTTGGGAATGCAGAAATGGATCAAACTTTCAGAATACAGACTGTTGTGGGATGAATCGGAGATTTCATAGGACAAAATTCACAATCATTTTTCAGATGAAGACATGGAGAAATCAGCAGATCTGAGATAATAACCAGTTTGTTATATCAAGCAGATAAAAGAAAAAGCAAGCATCTAATACAAAATGTATAAACACATCATAAACTTAAACAAAACTTAAATAGACAAAAATTAGACAAACCTAAATATTAATTCCAGTCTCTCTGCTACTTTAATTTCAGTGAAAAATAACAAGATGATATATGGAAATTAAGACTTTTCAAGAAGAAAATGAATGACCAAGTGCCTTTCTGAAATGCTAATGGTCTGTCATTTAACTACTGACAAAAACGTATTTGAAGGGGCCTTGGCTTAGCATGGCTGGGTTATTTCTGTAAAAGCAGAGCAACCAGAGCATAGAGCTGTCACGTTTTAGCCACATCTTCACTGTACACATTTGGGAGAACACATCACCAATGCCAGCTGCTACCTGATGCAAGTGACAAGCTAGTAGAGCTTTTGAGCCTTACAGGGAAAAGAAGTGCACAGACCACAACAAAACCAGGGAAACTACATTTACATTAAAAAGGAAAAAGAAAGACCACTAGAGATCATCATACTCTCCTCTGCAAAGTAGTTGCAAGACCATTGAAAGAAATTATCATCATCCCCACATTACACTGACTAGAACTAAACCAACTATTGCATGGAAGGAAATAAAGAAATGCATTAGTGGTAAATGGGTGAGTGGTCAATTTCTTTTTGTTAAAATAATGTTAGAGGAAAAGAACTTAAAAACATGCTTCTAGAAAAAAATCAAAGGGCATTTTTTTTTCACCCACAACAATAAATTACAGTCACATCCCTCATTTATGTAACTGTGAGCTGTAACATGAAGTCTACTTCAATTCCATACAGTATTCTACTATTAGTAATGATGTTTCCCCCAGTTAACCTTAAATAGGTATTTGTACTAGGATACAATTCAAAGTGAAGTCCTGTTCTGTGTATGTGCTATGTACAGACAGACATGAAACCAGAAAATCAACATTAAAAGTAAGATGGACAAATTATTTAAAAAAAAAAGAAAGATAAAAAAGAAATATATATTAATTCTCTCTTTACTTTTGTGAATATGAAAGAAGTCTTGACTGAAATCTGTTCATTTTCTTTTTTAGAAAATAACCTAACAATTTATTTCTGTCTTTCTACAGACCTGAGAGTGCTAAAGGTGACTGAAACTGAGCATTAGCATGTTGCTGACAGAGACTTACAAGGGACTCGATACCAAACTGTCAGTTAACCTGTCTGGAGAGATTTTCAGGTGAAATCCACTGTCAGAAAATTTAGGCAAGATTGAACCTGGGTTGTGTTTTGATGTTAGCTATCATGTTAGCAGGAAGTAGGAAATCATTGAAATAAAGGTTTGAGGCTAACTTAGGCACTACATCCCTGTTTAGTAGGTGAACAACATACAATAGTCATGAAGTTATTTTTTCCTCCTCTCGATTTCACTGAATCACTCCAGCTTCAATAACAAGTTGCCACTAAAGCAGCACATTTAAAATTATTATTAAATAGTTTGAACATCAGATGGGAAAATAATGTTTCTTTAAAAAGGTACTTCTGTCATTAGAAACATTTCTATCATTAATAATATTAATGGAGGCACTACTAAAAGGCATATATGGAAACAGTTCTAAATTCAATCCAGCTATGAGAAAAAGGAATGGATTACTTGCCCCAAGATCATTTTTCTACTAATTTAAAATGTGCTGTCTGGATACTCACAAGAAATAGGACTCTGTAATATAAAGATATATTCATCATAATCCACAGATCAGAAAGTGCAAGCAGCAGGATAAAACTAGTTAGTAAATACTTTTCAAATTCTCCTTTCAGATGAAATCATCTCATATTTTGTAGCCCAGAACCTTCAAGTGGACAATCTGCTACGTTTTCAGTTTTCAAGTAAACATTACAGAATAGTTGCTGTTAATAAGTTGCTTATGTAACACTCTACAGACCATACACATCAAAGGAGATACTAATAAGCAACACACTCATAAGAAAGTCACAGTATCATAAACTGTGAAAAAGGCAAAGAAATAAATAATTAGACATTTGAGATATTTTTCAAAATTAATTAAGACACTGTTCTTTTAATGGAACAGGCTCTAGTGAGGACCACTACTTGTAAGAATTTATCCTTCCAAGAATTACTGAGAAAATAAAAATACATTCATATGGACCAAGATATCACTGATATAAGTTAATATATTAATATGTATCCATAATACTAAAATTTTTTAGTTTTCATATTAAGGTAAAATTAATTGCTCTGCAGCATCAGTCATCTTGAAAGTAACTGAAGAAAGCAAAAACATAAATTAATTTGAGCTTTTTAGGCCCAGACTGTGTTTATTTCCTGAGACGGTATCCATCATTTTGATTCCTCTCAAGACCACCCTTTTCAGGTATATATCCAATATGATAATTTTCTATAAAATCTTTCTAAACAAATCACACAGGAATAGCTCAGTAAAGATTCATATAGAATTCATTATAAAAAGGCAAGCCCCAGAAGCAGATAATGAAAGCTACTACTAAGTCTCCAGCTATCTTAGCATCTCAGGCTTCTGTTTTGTATATCTGTCTACTCCCTGGAGCACTGGATTTCTTCTCCTTTATATTTTAGTGGACCAGTATAAACCAGCAATTATAAGCTCAGGGCTGAGCTTGTAAATCAGATTAGACTTCTTCAGAAGCATATGACTTTTGATACTATTCTCAGGAGTCATATTTATATGCAATTTATTGGGCCTAGGGAATATGGGAATATATTTTTCTTGTTTGATATCATGAATAGCTATGTTATTTCAGAACATCAGTACTGAATCTCGCTTACTACCAGGAAAAGTAGGGCTCTCTGTCTACAATAGACCCTTAAACAGAAGTGAAGTCTCAGAAAATTCTAACAAGAGAAAAAAGTTACCAAATTCTTGCTTCTTATAAGCTCTAATTCACAATTGAAGTGACCTTAATGAGAAGAGTACAAAAAAATCAAGAATCATAATTACATAAGTTTTAAGGGACCAGATGAATAAAAAATGACAGG
This sequence comes from Ceyx melanurus, assembly GCA_024611195.1. Lineage (NCBI taxonomy): Eukaryota > Metazoa > Chordata > Aves > Coraciiformes > Alcedinidae > Ceyx > Ceyx melanurus. The sequence continues at coordinate 23,019 of JANHGL010004153.1, read as the reverse complement.
ACTGTTTTCAGTAAGCTTGTTTTAAAGTTATTTCAGTATCAGTAAGAAAGTTGTTATCGTTGTTTTGTCACAGACAATGACAAGTGAAGAAGTTCCCCTGACTAGGGAATAGTGTCCAAAAAGTCAACATTTAAGTGAAATTCCTAAGTCAGTTATTAAACTTATCTGTTATTACTCCAACGTTAATTGAATATTATCAGATATATGTTTAAATAATGCAAGGCACCTGCAAAGGAAAAGACAAAGTCTAACTTTTGGAAAGATTAGGCATACAAGAACACATGCTGTGCCAACAGCTTTTTATGCCTTCAATCATCAGTGAATATTAGCTTACCACAGGCATGATCCCCTTGTGTTTATAATCATATTTTCCAGGACAAAAATGCAATTATATATAAACATTTAAAAATGCAGTATATTTTCAGTGAAGCAGATAACATCTATTTCTTTCTAGTATACTTATGTGCAGCACCAAGTAACTGTGACACAGACACCTTGAATTTCTATGTCTATGCAAAGTCACTTTAGACAGTTCAGTCAAAAGCCTCCTGATAAGAAATCATTCCTATTTGGTTAGAACATCAAGCATTAACGTATGTATTTAAAGTCTGAGTAGTAAGAGTTCTTAAATGGTTCATGCAGCATCCTTAAATATTATTTATTTATTTTGCTTCAGTTGCTACCTCTCCCTGTCCCTCTCCTCCTTCATCTAGTTTAAAGTAGGCATCACTTTATAATGTGTCAGTAGTGGCATTGGTAGAATACAGGCAGATTTTAAAGGCTGGAGGACTTCTTATGCAGTTAAGTAATCCTGGTGATAATTAAGTATTTAAAAATTTCCAAAACTCAGCTTATCACCCAAAGGAAGATGATATATTGTTGTCCCCAGCCCTTTCCTGTCTTATTTAGGTCAAAGCATCCTTGGAACGAACAATGTCTTCTCATGTTTGTATCCTACAAGGATTAAGCAGTGTTTGGGAGGACATAAATGCTGCTGCACTCTAACAATACTAATACTTATCTACATGAAGAGCACCTCTCTTACAGAAAATTTAGCAGAACATTTGTAAAGTTATCTTTATAAATAATACAAATACAAAGATCCAGGCATTCTCTTAACTACAGGATTTATATATATATGACACTGCCAATGATTGTTTATAAATCTATATAACAGTTATTGAGCATAAGACATACAAGAATGATTTCTTGCTACAATTATTTTACTCTTTCTACTGTATACTCTAGAGAATGGGAAGAAACATTCAGGTTCTAATTACAAACAGAATTTCTGTTTGCACTTTGTCTAAGAAACTAGACTATCCCCTTCTTCCATAATACAACAAAATTTTATTTGATAGTGTGGATAACATTTCAAGAAATAGAGATTAGGGAAGGGAAGAAAAGAAAGTGAGGTAGATTAACCTACTACAGCATTGCCAAAAATGTCAATAAAGACAGAATTGTCACTGCTTTTATAATGCACACAGATATTTTTGTATCCTCTGAGACTTCTGTAAAAGGAATAATCTGTTTTAGAAAAGGAATTTAGAACTATGCCTTGCACAGAATTATGCACAGACTGAGGTTTTTGTCATGATAAAAATTAATCTGAGCTTGTAACAAATAATAGACCAATCGGTTATAGATCTTGATAAAATAGGAGAGGTATGAAAATTAGTGCAGGGGTTTATTAAATAAAAAGAAAAAAGTAAATAGATTAAAACTACTCTTCAAAATTCAGTGTCTCACAGTCATGAGCTGTGAAGGGGTAATCTTCTCAAGGAACTAAAGCACAACTATTGGAAACTGCTGATGTATGTATTTCCATTTCTGGTAGTATTTGATGAGAGACTTAGTGATAAATAGAGAAGAAAAGAATGTTTTAAAGGAATGTTTAAAACAAAATAAACTATCATACTTTTTTTAGCTAGCTCTTTCATGTCCAAGTCAAGGAAGAGAATTATTCTTTTCTGTGATCTGCCTCCTATAGATAATGGGTTACACATTCAACAAAATAACATGTATGTTTTGCCTCTTTGCAGTGCATACCAATATGTGGTTATGGTTATGCTATAGGAGTTGAATTTAAGAAAACATTTTTTTCTTAAACTGTTAATTTCATGGTAAATCATAATAAGACCATTGAACAATCTGCTTGATTTGAAAGTCTCTGATGTTATTGCAAACTCTCAATACTCTCTATTTAATGCTAAGAGGCAAACCTGGTTAACTTTTAAGGCATACATATTTGTATTTGTTATACTGCCCTTCCACCCTGTTTTTTGAAATGACACAAAATAGCAAGTGAAAAGACACCCATTGAAACTGCACATGGCAATTCATGTATAGGCCATTTGAAAGAGTTTAAAGATTTAGAGAAGACACATGAACACACCTTGCCTTGCTGGAAAAAAAAAAAAAAAAAAAAGAAAAAAAAAGAAATATTTCCAATTCCACATAAAAAATCCTGAAGTACTTCAGGAAACTTGGGTCTGAAGAAATTAGGACACTGTTTTCAGTATTTTAAGGTGTTCTAGAGATACTGGTGCTGTGATCTAGATCAACAGTTAATTAGCTACCTGAACTACATAAAAATGATTTGCATTTGCAAATGAAGAGGATCTGCTCCAGTTTGTACTGATGGGATGGCATTCCTACAATGAATTTCCTGGTAAGAACAGTTATACAAAATGGGATTCCTTCCTGTAAATTGTGCCAGAAACAAGTCATCACATTTCACAGATACCTGCTCTTGAAGGGTACCTCTAAATGAATTGCTATATTCACAAACAAGAGAGGGATGTAGAAAACCTCTCAGCACCATTAAATGTGAAATGAGTGATGAATATCAACTGGTTCCACACAGTACACACTTGTAAAGTTTTGTACTTTTACACATTTGTAAGGTGTAAGTCTCATGCGAGTGTCACTGAAGCTTCTTTTTTAGAACAGAGCAAGCTATATTTTAAAAAAGCTTTTGCATGTGAAGGCCTTTGAAAAATTAATGATTCTAAACTTAGAATTTACTTGAAAGTCTGACTTAAAAGTCTTTTGAACAAAACTGAGCCTTCTCAGCTTCAAAGACATGGGTATGTGCAAATTTGTTATCTTTGCAAATATGATAATGAAGAATTATTTTTGTTGTTATTCTTGCAAATGGCTTTTAAACTTGAATAAATACATATCCTATGGCATCCAAATCTCGTAAAATTGAAATTAATCAGGACTTTTCCCTTTACAAACTGTGCAGACAAAGCTTGGCAATAGAAAAAGTCACTAGTACTTAAAAAAATCAGAAGTCAAGTATGTATGGGTTTGTTTTTTTCTTCTCCAACTCACAATTAAAACCCTAAGGCAACAAAACCTTCTACTGAAAGTGTATCATCCACTTATTTGTGCTTATTGTATATTCCAGAAGCTTAGAAACTTAGTAACTATGACTTTGGTATTTATTTACATTGAAATGCATCCTTTGCTTCCATGTTCTTAAATGATCTTTCTTTAACATCCTTAGAAGGTCAAATGAATTAATCAGAACTGGAATGGAATACTAATTGCACACAATACACTTTTATCATGAAATACAAAGACAGTTTCTCCAAATGTGTCTTTATTCCAAGGCCTCAGTGGATTCCTTTCTGAATATCTGTTCAGAAGAATTCCTTGTAATTTACTAAACCACAAACAATTATAAATTCAAATTATTTTGTCTGAGACTAGTTAGATCTGAGCCTCTCAGGTTTAGGTGCTGCATAAAGGTATCATGAAAAACAGCATTGCTCTCATCTTCATAACAACTTTTAATTGATTAATTTGTCCTTGCACTTCAAAAGTTGCTCTTCTAAATTCTTTGTACTGTTGTGCATTTCTATAGAACACCTGAAAGTCAAAAGAAGACAATTGCAGAATGCCTGAAGAATAAGCCCTCCCTGGTTTTCTTTCAGGTTCATGAATAGCTGAGGTGGTTGAGAAGGAAAACAACCATGTCATGTTGGCAATATTTCAGTCTCTATTAACACAGCATAAGGAACATCAAATACATCCACGCAGCACTTTTTTTGCTCTAGAAGTATTGGATTTGACACATGAAAAGACAAGGACTTCTCAAGAAGGGGCCCAGTTGCTGTTCAGTGTGGTCTTGTTTTCTTCCATTTTTAATATAACATGTTTTCTATTTTCAAATGTAGCAGTTTCATGGATCCAATAGTTTTCTGAGCACTGGAAATAAAGAAGCCCCATTTCCAATAGATTTGATTCTCTTGATTGATTTCCTTTTCAAATTAAATTATATCAATTTTTTTTTCTGACACTTTCATAAATCTATAGTATTTTCATGGAAACATAGCAGCTGCTAACCTCAGGTACAGAAATATGGTGACAGCATCAAAAATTTATTAGGGGAAAAACCTGAAAATATTTATATCATGCCTCTCTGTCAAGTATGTTTGAAATAGATGATGGCATCAAGCAGTCCAGATATCTGGTTCTATTTGTGCCACACTCCTGAATTTTTAAAACATGCCTTTCATGACAGCAGTATAAAGAATACCACATGGTTTTGCCCAATACAGTACACAGCTCCATAGCCTCATAATAGCTTCAAAGTCATTGGAGAGGCTGAGGAAACAACACATACCCTCAGGGACTGTTATGATTTTCAGTTAGGAAGATTCTTTCTTACAGGCCTGAGACCCTGGGGACATTACCAGGCAGCCTGCAAACTCAAAGGGACTGCTGAAACTTTTGCAGGCTTCTCTAAACTTCACTAGCTTCCCTGACAATGTCTCAGTTAATTCCATTGTGAGGTCATGCTGCTTTAGACTTCCCTTCAAGTTTTCAGACTTGTACAGGTTTGCAAGCACTTCTGATCCTCATTTCTCCCTCCACAGACTCAGCTGGTTTTGAGATTAGATGTACCTGAGATATCAGAAATCATTCTCCTCAAGAACTATACCACTCTCTATTCTGCATTTTACAATGTCAGTCTTCTCACAGTGTTGATCTCCAATCCTTTTTTTCTGTTTCTCCTATCAGTTATTTGTCAATTTTACTATACACTCTTAATTGCTTTAAATTGCCTTAGATGTATCTACCTTTACTTTCTAATTTCAATTAATTCATCCTCTCACTGCTGTTTGTATTGTCCATCAATAGTCCTTTGCTACTGTATTTCCTTCTACTTCAGAACACTCACTGAAATGTATTTATCAAAATTAAATTGCAGGTATGGTCTCAAAATGTCCCATATTGCTTTGCAAACATGTAGGGAGAGCTATACTAAACTGTTGGGAAACAGTTGTATTTTCATATAGCTTTATAAAGGTTAAATGCAAAGCCTCTTTATCTCATCTACATTTAAAAATTCCTCAATCCTGTAATAATTTTAAAATACTCTCAAAATTGCCACAGGTTCTGTGTCTGGTTATGGTGTTTTGTGGTGGACATGGGAAATGTGTGAGGTCTTTTAGGCACAGATTCTTTTGTCTCTCCTCTACTGTCTAGTACAAAATAGCATCCAGTCCTGTAGAAAACTATTTTAATAATGCCCATATGATATCCTGAGTATTGTTAAACCATTTGATTTGTTTCTGGCTTCTATTATATGGCTCCTATCTCAACCTATCCATGGTTAGTTGGCCTTCTCAGGGAACTGCTTGGAAAAGTCCCATGGGACGGGGCCCTGGAAGATAATGGGGCCCAAGCAACTTGGCTAATATTCAAACACCATTTCCTCCAGGCTCAGGATCAGTGTATCCCAAAGAGTAGGAAATCTAGTAAGAGAGTTAGGAGACCTGCATGGTTGAGCAGGGAGCTACCAGATAAATTTAAGCAGAAGAAGGAAATATATAAAACATGGAAGGAGGTGCAAGCCACTTAGCAAGATTACGAGCCAAGAAGGCCAATGGCATCCTGGGATGCATTAAGAAGAGTGTGGCCAACAGGTCAAGGGAGGTTCTCCTCCCCCTCTACTCTGCACTGGTGAAGTCCCATCTGAAATACTGTTCTGGCCACCCCAGTTCAAGAAGACAAAGAGCTAGCTAAAAAAGTATGATGGTTTATCTTGTTTTAAACACTCCCACTAAAGCATTGTAGAAAGTACATAGAAAGTAGAAGATGATCTGCTTCTTTGACAGACTCTGCTGATGATCAGCAGAAGCAGAATAGTAGCCCTAGAATAGAATAAGATTAATAGAATAGAATAGAATAGAATAGGAATAGCCCTTTGAGCTAGTGCTCTGAACAAACAGAAAAAAGTCTTTCATTCAAAAAAGATAAATAAGGCATTAATCTTGTTCCACAATCCCCTATACAGAGGATGGCAGAGCCATACACCAATCATATGCTGAAAGAATGTAAAAATATCTTTCATATTATATGGCCCTGATTCTATAATTTGTAATCTGATAAATTCACAAGAGATTTGTCTTCCATAATAAATGTAATTACAGTTGCTTAGTTTTTCACTTCACTCTCTAGAATGAAATTTTGAGAGAAGAATAAAAATAGTAGGATCACTCCAGGTCTTCTGTGTTACCAATTTTTAGACTCTTGCATTCTCATGAACTCAGGAAGTCATGTTTCTATGAAAAGAAGGTAAATGTGAGAAAAAAAAAAAATCTCTGTTCCTGAAGTCTACCAGTGAAATGTTAGTTTAAAAAGAGATAGTGAAGATACAGACATGGATTTCAATCTTATCTCAACTTTGTAATCAGGAAAAATTACATACTACAGATCTGGACTTTTCTTCTCTGTTTATCATTATTCAAATACTCATCAAATACTACCAGAAATGGAAATATATACATCAGCAGTTTCCAATAGTTGTGCTTTAGTTCCTTGAGAAGATTACCCCTTCACAGCTCATGACTGTGAGACACTGAATTTTGAAGAGTACTGTTCTATCCAGCATCTTAACACAATTTATTTCAAAGTTTCACACGACTTTGCAAGGAATTAATTTTCAGATTGTCTTTATAAGGAAGTGATGTTATCCTGCTTTATGGACAGGCAAATTGAATCCCAAAGTTTAAGTACTTTTCTTTCCCCAAGGCTTAGCAATAAAGAAAAAGAAAGGTATTCTTATTTTCAGTTATACATCCATCTACTGGAAACACCCTTCTTCATTTTGGGCTGCACACTTTGTCTGGTACTGAAGTAGCATACAAAAAAGCATCATTCTCACATTAGTTCTAAAATTACTTATTATTATTATTATTAATTACTAATTACTTATTATTACTTATGTCACACACACCACACCAGTATAAATCAGTCAAGACAGTGCCCACCCTCCTCTAAGTTGATTCTGAGCCAATGCCCCAACACAGTGCAAGAGATCAGTGCTCTAACTGATCTGCCATCTTTCAGGCCTGACATCTGCCATGATCCTGACTACTTCTGGTCATTCAGAACTCCATAATATTTTTTTAATTAACTCCAATGTCCTAGCCAAATCCCATTTTAGGTAATTGCATTCAGGATGCTTAACACGCCCTCTGTAGTTTCAGTCTGAATAGGCCTTTCTTCACTTTTCTGCATAAAGATTTATGTAGCTCTTTTGTGAAGAACAGTATTTAAGGTTTTTAAAGTGGAAGTCATTGCAAATCAGACAAAGACTTACTGCTTTAGTCTCTCCTGATTACAGATAGAAGTTAAGACAATAATGACATCATGTTTTCTATTTGTGTCTAAAGCTTTTAATGCTGCTCATCTTTAAATAAGATGGGAAGTGAGGCAATAGCCTGTTAAAGGAATAAAGATTAAGTACCTATTCAAGACCTGAAAGGGAGGTAATTTTCTTTGGAAGCCTTCAGTTGCAACATGTCAGTGAAACCTCCAATAAGGAAGAGCAGCAAAGAAAGTTTAACTGAATTTTGTCCATACACTGTTAATAAATTAGTACTGACCAGGTTATGTTCCTCTACTAAAAAAAAAAAATTTCCTGATGATGAACCGTGAGATATTTTGCAAAAGCAGACCCAAGTCAGAGCTATTTCTAATTGAAACTTGAAATCATTACATTATTAAACAGTTGTCAAAGTTCTGAGTCCACTAGTCAGTTGTGAAATGTCTCCATCTTCTGCTGTCACACAGACATAATAGCTAAGATACAGAACACTTTATGATCAGTTTCATATGTACAACTTGGGCACACAACATGTTAGAATAAAATTGTTCAGTCATCACCACAAACATCAAAACTTCATAAAGAAACGTATCTGGGTTTGCTCTCCCACAACCTCAGTCTCTCTACTGATATCAGAAAGAAAAAGGCAATAATTTTCCAGATCTATATTCTCTAGAAGATTTTGCTGATACATGCTTCTTCCATCTCTTTCCAATGGCTTTCCATCTAAGATGGTTTCCATCTAAGATGTACATTTCTGTACATCTAAGGTTTGACCATCTTACTCTAGCACTGCTCTCTTCCACTGGTCTCTGCATCTTCCCCATGAATTTTGCCTGTACAGACTCCTTTGGATTAGCATCTTGATTACAGATGAGAGAGATGATCAGTTCTTTCACTAAGGTCATTAGCAAAGCACATGCACTTCATGCCATATCAAAAAAGTCACAACTAAATTGGAATTAAGCAGATACAAAACTTCTCAAGTTAATACCCAACAAAACAAAACAAAACAAAAAAAAAGCAATAAAAGGAAAAGGTCACAGAATATTTTAAATATTTTCCTTTTCCTTTTGAATTTAGGAAAACTACAGAGAAATAAGGGTGAGCACCTAATTCTACCAGGAATTTTTTATACTTTATATTTGAGATAATTTATCTCCTTGTCATCAGACACTGTTTAACTGTCTCTCTTGGTTACCAAATAAGCTGCTTCTCTCCACTAAAATATTCTGCCATTGCAGTAAAAATGTGCATGCTGTGATTTGCTCGTACATTCTCTTTCAGAAGAATTGAGTAATTTGTGAACTGTTGCACTGACCATGGGAAGCTGTTGTGTCCTGATAGGATCAATAGGTTTCACTGCTGCAAAAGTATGTATGGCACCTCAGCCTTGCCCTCACAGCAGTCTTCAATCAAAGGATTATTTTTTCATTCTAAAATCCTCCAGAGTTTACACACATTTTCCTTAACTCTTGGATCAAAGCAAGTCATAGCAGAGTATGGAGCATTCCCTGAGTAAGTTTATTACTTACTGGTAGTCTAATATTTTGTCCTGAGTTTGTCTAGGATAGGGTTAATTTTCACCAGAATGTGGGAGGGGGACACATCCAGGATAAACAGCTGAACCAGACAATGGGATATTCAATACCACACTGATCTCATGCCTGCTATATAAGGCAGAGGAAATGGGCTGGCAAAGGATGCTCAGTCACTGGTAGAAAGAGCTAGTTCAGTCTGTGCAGTTTATATCACTCTTTCATTACTATTGTAATTATTGCTGTTACTTCTCTTTTTGTGCTGTTCTATTAAATTATCTTTATCTCAATGCATGTGAGTTTGACTTTTTTTCCTCCCTATTCTCCTTCCCATCCCATGAAGGGGGAAGGAGTTAATGAGTGAGCATGTGGTGCTCAGCTCCTGTGTGGGTCTTTATAGATGTACAAGATTAAGAAAACTTGTCTTCTGATGGTTATGTAATCTATTGTGAACTACATTGACATATGTACTCTGACCTTGATCAAAAATTATCTCCATTTACTTCTATTTAGCATCCTCATTTTTTCTGTCTTTTGTTTTCTTTCGCTTAATTGCTTTTTTAATTTTGCCATCATACTGCTTGCAGGTTCTGCAGTTTTGCTCCTCTTCAGGTGAAACACAGTTAAACACCAGAAATGCCTACCAAAGTTCAACTCTCAGCTCACAAAACTGTGTAGCTCAGCACCACAGAGACAAACTGTCACAAGCCCTACACTGACCAATGAAGAAAACAAGCAAAGACCATCAAGGTCAAGTTTTGTAACATCAGTGAAAGATTTTTAAAACCATGGTAGCCTGACAATCTGGTTTGTGATTAATTAAATTCTATTCTAAGCATTGATGAGAATGCAGACAGCCACACCAAAACAAACAGCCATGTGGAAATGCATTCAGATCTTAGATTTCCAGGACAAATAGCCTCCTGCTATTAACCCCAGAGAGGGCAGATAGGATTTTTTGCAGATTACTGTGAACAAAAATTGCAGGATGAAACATAAAGCTATGCATCATAGGGATGTGCTCCCAATGGTCTGTTCAGTTTCTCAGAGACAATGCTGGCTGACACAGAACTAAGGTGTGACAGTAGCATAATCAGTAGCATGTTGTTTTGTTTTTGTTGTTCATTCAGCTTAACAAACCAATGACTCTTTAACATAGCAGCACTAAAGCCATACCTCTGTCTTATTAAGTATTGTCTCATTTAAGAGCCAACAACTTGGTTTCTGTTATAAACACAAGCCATGAGTTTAATATCACAACACTTTGCTAAAACCACACAGTTTGCTTCATTTTGTTTGACTGGTTTTAAACTCTGCTGGTCAAAAAAAAAACCTATTATTTGTTCCTTGACAAGTTGTAAGGTCTTTTCAAAGCTACATTCCTTAAAAAACTTTCTCAGCATTACTTGCTCTTGTGTCTATTACTCAACAGTTGTTTCTCTTCGTGAGTTTCCAAATAAATCGATTGATTTTGGACAAAAGATGCTGCACATTGAAATCAATTTCCCTTCTATAATACTTTCACATCTAATTTCCTGTTAATTTATTTCAGTTCAGGCACTCATTTTGTCTTTACTACCTTAACCAATGCCCTAGGATTTGCAGAAAGGACTGCTAAGATTTCAGTATTTTCTTTCAAACTTTTTAAAGATGCTATAGAAGACAGATGCAGCTCACTTCAGTCAAGAGTCATTAAAGAAAATTTTAAAAATCTAGTGTCTTTTGACTTCCTCCATGAAAACATAAAGTAGTTCTGCAGATGGCTAGTAGTCTGTGTAGTACCTTCACAAGCATATTCTGCAGTTTGGCAGTTTTCAGTGGATTGATGCTTTTAATAACGAGTCATGCACAAGAACCTGACCTAAGGGGATTTGTTCTCAAAATTTACAAAATAAAACTTCAGATGGCAAAGTTTGTTCTCTGAGGTTTATAAAATTAGGATTGAATTACTTTGTGAAATTTGTTTTTCCTCAATAAATACCTGCTACCCAAGCAGAGGAAAACTACCCAGTAAAAAAACAGAACACTGTAAAACTCGTAACTACATCAAAGAATGGTTTGTCAGGAATTTATCATTGTGAAACAGGGCACATTGTAAGACATCCTAAAGGTTGGAGAAACAAGACCATTATCAAAGCAAGTATTTATACCAACTGGGATGCAAATTTTGAGAGTGGGCAAGCATGAGCATGCTTGCACACTACTACCTTCAGTTCCTATCTGAACTGTATAACATGAAAACTTTCCTAGAGAGACTTTTCCTGAAAACAGGTGTGCACTTTACCTTGCTAAGTAGAACATTGGAATTTTTATAATTGACATTTTTCTGCTACCAGTGGAGTATGCTGTGATTTGCAGAGTTAGTTGAGACAGTTCTTATACATAGAGATTTTGCTAAAGATTTCTGTGCCACAGAATTTAGTTAGATTTCTTTCATGGACTTTTACTTTTCATAGTTAATAGCATTTTAGATAACTTCAGTATGAAATTGAATCATGTATCTCTCTACCTTAGGTTTAACACATTGACTAATGTCTTAATTGACTAATGAGCTTAATAAGCTCATTGCCATCAAGCACTTATCAGTCATGATCTATTCCAGATGTCTGAACATACAAATTTCATATACAATTACTAGAGAAAATTCAGAACTTGATGAAATTATATTCTTTGCAGTTACAGTAACTTTAATAGCTAAAGGCAACTGGAGATACAGCTGAATGCATTATAAACCTAATCGCCTTCTTTTATAGTTAACCAAACAGCTTCTTCCTCCCCCTACAGTAACTGAAGAACAAATTATCAATAATAGGCAGATGGCCATTAGCATAATCCATAAAGCCAGAAGACATTACAGTACTTTGTATCTATCAACACTGATTAGCAGCATAACGTTTAATTAGCCTCTATGAAAAGAACAGTGAGTAATAGGGTAGGGATATGACAAAGGAAGTGGTTTTAATAATACACTGGATGTTTTTCAAAGTGAAATAATTTCCAGCTCACAGGCTCTTCACCAAAGGGCACTTCAGCAAGGGTTGATTCAGAATGTGCACACTGATCAAAACAAGGAAAATTACAAGTTTTCATGGGCATAAATTTAGCTGAAGTATTAGAATCTGAGCAGAAATAATCTTCTATGAGCTGAACAAATTCTAGCTTGCTAATAAAAAAACAAATGGATTAAGGGATAGAGGCATATTGTGACTTCAGAAAGAAAAGGCTGTGTATTAAAGTGTGGTTAGCATTGTAAAACTTTCCTTGGATTATGTCCAACAGGCCTTTGACAAATCGTTATTTGCTGATCTTCATTAAACAAAATATATACCTATATCTAGCTATATAAAAATATAAAAATCAAAGTCTAAAGACAACAAAGCTTAACAGCTGCAGTCTCAAATATTTATTCAGTAGTATATAAAAAAGCCCCAGTGATTTAGCCTTAGCCATTTCTTGTTTCATAGTCTATTTTAGTGGCAACAATCAAAGGAGATACTTGCTTTTCAGATGAAAAACCTGAATTTATGTAAATATTGAAGGATGCACGTTTGACTGGACAATGTTTTCAAAATACCTTGTACACCTGACAGAGAGGTCTGAGGACTTTATCACAAAGCTCAGTATAACTCTGTAAACAAAATGAATAAAGCACATAGAAAAGGCAATGACTATCATTAATAAATATTGGAATAAACACACACTTGTGCTATTCAGTAGAGAGCATCTCTAAATCAGAGAAGACTGAAGAGTACAAATTTTATGTCATCTGTGTTTGATATTTGAGTGTATTAGCATTCTTTCCATTACATTCTCTTCCACTCTCAGGTTATCTGAATGATAAAACATGCCAGCAGTCATGGCAGACATGAAATTGTAGCAGAGATACTAAGACAATCTGGATGTGTGTGTGGGAACAGATGTGCCATCGAAGTGAAAAAAAATATTTCTTTTGCAGTACACTACTCTTATATTAGTCTTGTTGCTATTAGCTACACTGAAGACATAGCTACAGAAAAACATTCACTAATACCAATGGCTGTAGATTTAAGTTATTTTCTTCCCTCTTCTGTCTGAACAAGACAGTGGAAAATGGGAACAGCTGGGAGAGCTGGGGCAGAGCCTTCAGTCAGAAACTTGGACAGAATGAGGCAGACATAAGTTCCTAGAGTTGCCAGTAACATTGACAAGTGCCTGAAAAAGTAAAAAAGAGTGGTATGCTTTGTTCTTTTGATTTGAAACATAGATGGCTCCTGGTGTAGACTACGTATCATGGGAGAACAAGAAAGTATTGTGTCAGAACATCCACTTCAAGAATCCATTTTCTCATTAAGCTTGCAATTGAACGAGACAAGCATCTGTGCAGAAAAGCACAGTCACAAGCCACATCAGGGAACTAGCTTAAGTCAGATACAAAAAGTGAGATATATCGTCAGGCACAGGCTCTGTATCTGCAGGTACCTCACTGAATGGTATAACTTTTATCTGCTAAAACATACTACCACCTGTTACTGGAGGAAACAGGACATAGGCACAAAGTGCATCAGATGGTATAACCTACTCCAGCAAAAAATTTTGGAAAGGCAATATTACCGAAATAGTTTGAAGATTAAAAGGATTTTCATATCCCTTCCAGTTCTTTCCAAAAAGGACAGTCTTTGGACAACTAAATAATGTTCCAGGTGGGAAGTGTCAGAGAACTTCCTTTCTCGCTACTGGAAAAGAGATTAAGAAAACTGCAAGTCATAGTGCTGTTGAGCTTCACAAAACTGTTTGATTATGACAATGGGACTCATTTCAAAAACAATCTTATAGATAATTGGGCCAAAGAGCATGGTATCGAGTGGGTGTATCACATCCCCTACCATGCACCAGCCTCTGGCAGAACTGAACGATATAATGGACTATTAAAAACTACTCTGAAAGCAATGGGGGGTGGAAATTTTAAGAACTGGGACAAGCATTTAGCCCAAGCCACTCGGCTAGTTAACACCAGAGGATCAATAAATTGAGCCGGTCCTGCCCAGTCAGCCCCATTACACACAGTAGAAGGAGATAAAATCCCTGTCGTGTATGAAAGGAATCTGTTGGGAAAAGCTGTGTGGGTATTTCCTGCTTCAGGCAAAGGCAAACCCATTGGTGGGACTGCTTTTGCTCAAGGACCTGGAAGTACTTGCTGGGTAATGATGAAAAATGGTGAAGTACAATGTGTACCTCAAGGAAATTTGACTCTGGGTGAGAATACTTGGTTCAAAGCTATATATTAATTGCATAATTTTAACAGTATTCAGTAAGTGTCTTTCAGGATAACATCATGGTGATGACCATGGTGAATTTGACTGATTTCTTGCCCAGTAGATTTTGTAAGTTTCTTTTTGAATTCTGTATCATTAGGATGGTATCATGTAACAGACTTAATGTCATCTTCAGACATCCTTGTTTATTGTTTTCTCCACTTTATTAATGAAAATCAAATTTTCAGACTGGTCCTGCACTGATCCTTGGCCAATTCTTTTCCATAGTGAGAAGTGATCCCTTCTTTCCAATTCTTTATTCAGTGTATCAAAGAATGAGTAATGAAGCATGATCATTTATTTCATAAATTTTCAAGGGGACACATGTCGAAGAACAACTATATAAAATCCACTAGGTACTCTTTTGTTTTTATTTTTGCTTTTTAAACTGGTATCTTCACATAAACCCAAAAATTTGGTGAGTTTTTATCTTCCTTAACTGACCTGCCAACACTTTCCCAGTTGACTTTTATCCATGCACTCAGTGACCTTGTTTTCTTTATAGATTCTACCACATAACTAGGATGGATGTTAGAGTCACCAGTCTGTAGTTCCCAGGATTCTCTCTCATGTCCTTTGTGTAGATGGTAGTTATTTGTAGTCATGGCAATATGACTCCCCATCTCTCCTCTGGTTCAATGTCTATCCCACATCTCAGCTATCAGTCCTGCAATTGCACATTTCTATTCCTTTGGACATCTCAGGTGAATGCTATTCAATTCTGGTAAGATATTAACATTAAACATAACTATTTGAACAAAATTTTCCTTTGAAACAACCTAACTTCAGTAGTCTACAGGTTGCAAAGACAGGTGATGCAATTGGTATAGAAACATCACCAAAATCTTCAGAAGTAAAAAATAATCTACAGAATTTATTCAGATTCTCTTCTACAGTTTTATCACTGTCAGTTTGCTTCATCATGGTACTGGCTTCTGCCTTTTGCTGTATTTAGGAACCATTTTTCTACCATCTTTCACACCCTCTGAAAGGTGCTCCTCAAATTGTTTTCCTGTTCCACTAGGACAATAATTTTGTTGTTATTGAAAATAATTTTCTGTTGAAAGTAATTTTTCTGTTGAAGTTCAGAGAGGGGTTTGGCCTCCATTTTGTTTTCAGTTGAACTGCAGTACATAGTTTACCTGGGTTTTTAACAGGTTTCTAATAGGTTTTAAACAGTCTGTAGGGTGCTGGCAGGTCTTATCACAAGGTCACTTGCTCACTAGTAACTTTAAATGAGTCCCTATCAACTACATAAAAACAAAGGCAGAACAGCAATTTTTGTCCTACATTCTAAGACTAGTTGCTCTAGCAATCAGACATTTATTGCATCAAAAATTTGCATCTCTATGGCTTTCACCACAGATTCAACCTACACAGTCTACAGCTGAAATCTTTCATTATTAGTCCTTGCCCTGTATTTGCAGCCTCGCTAGTGCACTTAACATTTCTGCATCACTATAATTCTCCTAACTAATGGATTCATGATGCAAGCCTCACGATGCCTTTATTTTGCAAAATAATTATTCTACAGGGATGCTCTAGCAATTCTCTTTATCTGTAATGCTTTTTCCTGCTACCATTTCATATTTTCTTCACACACAACACCATTACTTGCTACTCTGCTATTCCTGTGTAACGGGTAAGCTGCCCACGATTATCACACTGATTATTATGCTCAGGATTGCAACCTGAGGCCATGCTTTCTAATCTCCCCATTTTAATATTTAGATTGATAATGTTTAAGCAGAAACACCTGCCCTGACTTTTGCAAGTAACCAGTCAGTGGGTATTTCAAGCAGTCTGTTATTCCTGTTTGTTGTGATTATGCTGTTAATTCCACTCTTAGCTCTTTCAAAAGTGCAGTGAGTACTAATTTTGTTCCCCTCATTAGTTTTGTTGATCCAGACCAGAGGTGCTCTTTCATAATTGTTAGCTTTCTCACTGCTTTTACTTAAATACTCCTAATAATAAGGCAATACAAGGATTCCTGTAACTGCAGCTTAGTTCCATTTTGATTAAGGTACTACTAAATTTCTAAAACATATAAGTAAAGCCACACTGACTCATAGTTTGCTTATGCAATTGGCATCCATGGTCCTGCAAAACATAAATTACCTTCTAAAAAAAAATCAGAATAAATTTAAGTATGTTGTGAAGCCACTCTTTTATAATGGACACACAATCCTTTTATATTTGTAATTTGTATCTGAAGAAAAGTTTAGAGAAAATACAAATCCCTTCAGGCAGTATCTCAAGATGGATTTTTGCAACACCTATTTTGATATCTGCTGTCCTTTAGTACAAAAGGAACTCAGATGAAATAAACATCAAAAGAGGGGACAATTAAATGGATAAAGGCAAATTCTGATTTCTGTTCCATTAGAAACATGGCTACCATGCTGGATACAGGAAAACAATTAAACTTCCTTCAAACATTTATTAAAGGTATTTATGAAAATAATAGCTTGCTTTTTAATGGACTAGGCAACAATCCTATTTTATTGTCTATTGAATCTACAGTTTATTCATAGAATGGTTTGGCTTTGAAGGGTCATCTATTCCAACTTCCCTGTAGTCAGGACAGACATCTTAATCTAGATCAAGTTGCTCAGACCCCTGTCCAACCTGAACTTGAGTGTTTCCAGGGATGTCGCCACCTCTCTGGGCAACCACCAGTGCCAGGGTTTCACCACCCTCATTGTGATCTGGATCCACAGACATCTGGCTTCATGACAATGCAGTTACAGGAATCCATCTACTGCCTTATTTGGTAGAAGTCCTCTCCTGAAACCATCCCTAGTTCCATGTTCAAACCCAGCTCAGATCTGATCATGCTCAGACATGCAGCTTGAAAGATGAAACTGAAGCTTCCATCATAATCCTCTATTCAAGACCTAATTCAGACCTATTCCAAATTAACTGAAAAGCTTTCCTTGATAGTAATGAGCTTTAAATGTCATGGATTCTTGGCTTATCTGAAGTAGCCTATTGAGTAAAACATAGATGGAGTACCTATAATGTCTTTATGTTTTCATTTATTGACCAAAATGAAAATTTTACAATAGCTTTAATCAGGAAGACAACATGTTTTTTTACTTGTCAGTAAAAATGAATGGAATTCTTGGTACATTCAGGCCTGGTATAGTACTGTCAACTGCTTTTAGATACCAAAGAGCCAGGAATGGGAATGACTTTCAGCCTTTCAGAATGCTACCAAGACCTACAGATCAGGAAGTGACAGCAACTGTTCTGAACTACTTGTCCTCTTAAATACATATTTTTTCTGTGAATTTTATGACTACAGGGTTATTTCCGAGTTAAATCCAGAATGAATACCAAACTCAATATGTTATAATATTAATATTTTTTCCTTTAATATGAGTGAAATTAATCCAAACTTCTTTTTTTCTTTAAATGTGAAATTAGCAGAGAAAATGTTCGTTTGCTCAAGTGACAATTTCCATAATCACATGACATAAAAGTTGACATTTTTAGACAACAGAACTGACTAGAACATTTTAAGTATTTTAGAGTGTGATAATTGCAGATCTTCTTGCATTAAATCAAATACATGAAAGGCAAATGTTGTACCTAAATCGTTTGAGGCAAACAACGTCTTGTCTATGCCACCTTCAAATTAGCACGTCAGTAAAACACTTGCATTCTTAAATCCTACACTTGCTTACATAGCTCTGCTCAGCTTTAAGTTTTTTGTATAAATTGTTTGTGCAAGGAGAATTTCAATGCCCTAGAATATCCTTTGCTGCTGACATCTCAAGAAGTTGTTTTTCTCTGGTAAATTACTTTAGATTTACCTTAACAATGACAAAATGCATAAAATCACTCTAAAGAGCAAAAAAAGCACCCTTAGTATATTCATATTCTCTGTCACATATTTTTTGTGGGTTTTTAAACAATATGTAACTCATAGCAGATGAGTCAGCCTGAAGATGTCAAGACTTTGTCTGAAATCACAGCAAGAGCTATTTGGTTTACTTTCTTCACTAAAATTTTTTGAAGTTGTGGCTGCACTTTCAGGGATGAAAGTGGAATCTGCTGATAGTGACCATAATATAAATGTCTAAACCCTTCTACCCCACACTCAGAATTGGACTGCAGAAAAGATAGGGAAAGAGAAAGTTCATTGCAAGAAGCAGTGCTTAGCAGCATTCTTACACACTTATGTATTCTCAAGTTACTGATATTTGCCATCTTTTGCACAATGCAAGAATCACAGTGCTCCGAACAGGTAAAATCTCATTTTGGAGGATGTGCTGCTGTCTCTGCATTAATGATATCTAAACCAAGATACCGCTATTATAGAGCTAGTCAGTTCCAGGAACTACTGAGAGATTTCAGTTTTGCTAAAACACATAAACAAATGCACTTCCATAACTGTCTTAACCGAGCAACACATTTCTCTTATAGGTTATGAAAAAAAAAAAAAGAAAAAAAAAAGGAAATGAAACCTTTTCTTCGAATAAAGACAAAAAAATTATATTTTTAACAACAAGAGATGAGTAAGATCTTGTTCCTTCTTGATCCAGTAACTCAGATACTGAAACAATAAACTGGGCAAAGGGTACAATTAAGCTGAATAGCTTAATATACCTTACTTGTCAAGAAGAAATGTTCTCAATGTTCTAGTACACATGTTTATTTTTTTAAAAAACAATTTTTTTTTTGTTTTTTTCACATTTGAATCTTAGCTGGCCAACAACAACAAAAATGGAATAGGAGCCAAAGGAAGAATAAATTATAAACACATTTACTGAAAAGTCATGCTGTAGTGCAATTAATTAGGAAAAAAAAACCAAAACCAGATTAAAACCTGGAGACAATGAAACAAGGAGTTTAATATAGGTTATAAACATATATTTTAAACAAAATATAAGCAGACAAAATGTAGTCTTGATGCAAATGTAGTGAAGCCAATAAAGGCTAAACTTAATTTTAGAAATAACTATTTCCATCAACAGTAAAGAACTGAACTGGTAACATCTGAATCTTTATTGATTTGCAATTTCCTCTAGTAAAGACTAGTTTGCACACACAGATGTAAGCAAGTGGCAAACTTTTCAGTGATGCATCAGCTGGCTTTATTCAAACTTAGGATAGCAGAAATACATTTTTTTAATTACATGACATGTTTCTAAGTGCAATCTCCCCAACTGAATAGATGCTGTAAAAGGATATTGAGTATTAAAAGTTAATTTTTAAAAGCATTTTGTTTGTAAAAACCATTAGCATTGCAATGGAAGGGCTTTTAGTAAACTCCACACCTCAGTTGTTGATTAAATACTTGCTTACTGTTGTTAATAAACTGTAGTTTAATCTGTAAAATATTGGATGGATCAATTATGTGTATTTTTCATAAATAAGATATTCAGACTATAATCAACTTTGTATCTTCAGTATAAAGCTATGCACTCAGCTCAGAAGTGTGAGGATAAAAAGATGTAGAAATATCAAGGGCACAAGTTCTTTTATGAGACTGGAAGCAGAAATCCAGCACCAGTCTCCTCAATATCTTTCATTCAGCTAGAAACCATGCCCTGACCCCTATTTGACTATACGTGCTCTGCTTTTGTACAGATAGCTGTTTCTTGCATTAATTCAAGTGGCATTGAACTTGCCTCCTTCATAGAGTCACTGCTTCTCTCAGTCTTGTAAATCTGATTGGAATTCCCTGCTCCTGTGGATACAA
This sequence comes from Ceyx melanurus, assembly GCA_024611195.1. Classification (NCBI taxonomy): domain Eukaryota; kingdom Metazoa; phylum Chordata; class Aves; order Coraciiformes; family Alcedinidae; genus Ceyx; species Ceyx melanurus. The sequence goes on along the minus strand of JANHGL010004153.1, from coordinate 2,850 downwards.
CTTTGTCTGTTTCCATTGCAATATTTTTTCTTTGGGTTATTCTAGTTTAGAAATTTAGTCAATTACCTCTGTTCTTATCCTTGCTTATTTATTGTTTATAACATTTGTGGGTAGCACAGTGACCTTTTATGCTGTGAGCCATCAGAAGCAACATTCTTGATTAGCACCAGGCCTAATTACTGATTTCTCAAACCCTACGCTGAAAGCACTCCGCCTGCTGATGACTGGGTTTGAGATTTGGCAGTACATCAATCTTAGTACACACAGAAAAAAATAAAACCCAAAACCCAAGCTTTGTTTTTTGTGTGCCTTTCCTCATACAGTATAGTGAGTTTTTCATTAGTGAAGTGGGTATTTCTTATTTCAAACTACCAGCTTAAAAAATGATTTCTTTATCAGCTAATTATATACTACATAAGTTTCTGCAGTTGGCATTGTATTCAGATTTGTTTTTTCAACACACCAAGAGTATGGAGACTGCTCTGTTGGCAGAACATGGGAATAACATCCTCAACATTTTATTTTCCAATTGAACTGGAAGGAACAGAGCAATCCCCAAGGAAGAGTTATCCATCCATGGATTTGAAAGCAGCTGCATATTAGTAAAAAAATCTACAGTATACTAAAATCATAAATACAGTAAAAGGGCCCTACATTTTATACAGAGAAAAAAAAAACCCTCAAAAAAAATATAGACCATCTTGAACCAATATAAAAATCTCACTACAATTTAAATGTGTCATTCTAAGGGGATATACTTAAATCAATGTAATTTAGAGCATGGTTATAGATCTTCTTTCACTGTGGTTGAAGTTACCATTTTTCCATCCTTCCCTGTGAGTAGTACACAGATGTTTTATATACAGCCTGGTCTGAAATAAATATATCTGCACTCTGATGTGTCATATTATGATACATGTCCATAAATTAGGATTTTGCAAAAACATAAGAAAGAAAATATAAAAAAAAAAAAGAATAAAGTTGGTTATCACTTTTTCTGATTTTCACTTAAATAAAGGCATCTTCATTTACCTGTGTTTCACATACTGACAAGCAAAATTTACACTTCAGGGTAAACAGAGTTTGTTCATTGGAATCAGTGGGAATCTTTCCATTTTCTTCAGTAGCCTTTGGATTAAGTCCATATTAGCTTTCAGATTTGATCATATGTTTCAGATATATCTGGCATTTTTTGTCAAGGGTACAGTGTGTAGAAAAATAAGTAGACTGTTGGCTGAATGCAATTTAACATAATGTACTTAACCATGATAATAATTATCAAATTCTTTTTCTTCTTGGTATATTGCTTACGTTTGTGCTGATCAAACAGTAAACTAATTAGTACTACCCAGGTAATAAATTAATTTCCTAAGAAAGTAATAGCCAAATTCATAATACAGTCTTTTACTGGAACACTTAAATTACAACTTTTAGACACAAATATGTGAGATGAAAAAAACCTGTGGCTTTATAGAACTGTAACATCTATTTACAGATTCCAAGATTATATTTAATGGTTGTAAAGCCCACTTACAATATTTAATTTCCTCTAAAATACTTAAGGGATTACCTGTCTTCATAGTATAAACTGCAATCAATTATTTCCTAGTACTGCCTTATGTTCTTAACATAGGCTGTCATCAATGTATAATTTGACCCACAAAATTCAGCCGTGATTGTGTTTAGTAATATTGCCACATGTAAACAATCCTTCAAATGCCTGACGGTAATAACTGACAATGTTGGATGGAAAAACATGAAGAAGCTGATAAACTAGATCCTTCTGAACTGTATTCTCTCAATCTAGTCCAGCACCATACTCTTCTAGTGCCACACAATGACAATGCAATAGAGCTGCACCGTGACTGAAGAGGAAGCAGTGCCACTAAAGATAAATTATACGAGAAAGATAATCCTCAAATTGTGTCCTCTGCCATATATTCTAATGATCGAGAAATTATTATACTAAAACAAATTACTGATTAATAAGTAAAACCAAAGTCCCTCTTTGGGAAAAGACAAGTTTTTGCAGGAGGAAACTAAAGACAAGAGGACCTAATTCTCAGCTCTAGGTCTACACAGGCAGGGCAGTGAGGCACCAAAGAGGGCAGGCTGATCCCAGGTGCCTTACATATGCTGTGCCAGAAATACTGTAGCTGCAGCTTCTCACCAGGGAAGGTGCAGATGGCTACATTAGCTCACTTGGACTACACCACAGCCCTCTGGCTGAGAAGTCTTATTCTGGTTCATTTGGAAATGGAAAGGTTCCTAAAAACAAATTGTGAGGAGCTGAAAACCTTAAACTGGGGAAGGGGGATGAGCCACAGTGGACATGATACTGTCAATCGAAAAAACAAGCGAACAAAATAACCCCAAACCCAGAAAGGCCAATCGTTTACTGAAAAGCAATTTCCCCTTTAAACACCTGCTCTAGGCCTTATACCTATCATGTGTGTAAACAGTGGAGTCCCCCAGGGATCAGTGCTGGGTCTGGTCCTGTTCAACGTCTTTATCAATGACACTGATGACAGGACAGAGTGTCTGCTCAGCAAGTTTGCTGATGACACCAAACTGGGAGGATTGGTAGATACACCTGAGGGCTGTGCAGCCATCCAGCCAGACTTGGACAGGTTGGAGAACTGGGAGGGCAGAACCTAATGAGGTTCAACAAGGATAAGTGTAGAGTACTGCATCTGGGTAAGAATAACAAATGACACCAGTACAGACTGGGAGGTGATCTGCTGAAAAGCAGCCTTGTGGAGAAGGACTTGGAAGTCCTGGTGGACAACAAGTTCTCCATGGAGCAGCAATGTGCCCTTGTGGCCAGGAAGGCCAATGGGATCCTGGGGT
>JANHGL010004152.1:0-10355 GCA_024611195.1 Ceyx melanurus | reverse complement strand
TAAATATGGAAATATAAAAATATATTAATATAAAAATATTTTTATATGCATATATAAAGTGTATAAACATTTAAGGGAACCAAAACAACCTTGGGTGCTTTAAGCTAAACTCACTTTATGGCAGGCATCTGAGTTTCTGGTGTATGTTGTTTCCAGACATCAATAAGGTCCCCTCTCAGCCTTCTCCTCTCCAGACTAAACAGCCCCAGTTCCCTCAGCCTTTCTCCATCAGGAGATGCTCAAGTCCCTTAATCATCCTCATAGCTCTCCACTGGACTCTCTCCAAGAGACACTATTGTTCTAAAGCCATAGAAAATTTCCATGTACTTGACAAATTAATGAAAAATGAGGGCTGTGTTTCATTCAAGCACCTCTCCTCTCCCTATAAACTAAGGAGAGCATGGCATGGAAGAGAACAGCTGGAAATACATCACCTTCAGAGCAAGCTCACTGGTGTTTGGCCAGCAGCACCAGTGCACCCCATGGCATCAAACCCATTACAATTACTCACATGAGACCCATATTTAGCACCCTCTCCTGTTTTCAGGGTGGGAAATGAGACATCATCTCAGGGCTGACAGTTCCGTGATTAGTCCTGTGGCTCTGACTTTCCTGATCCCCTTCCCAGCGTGGTCCCTTGGGAAGGAGTATACACAGTTCATGAAGAAGTTCCTTTTAGAGATGGGAAAGAGAAGAGGGGACTTAAAAATTCATCAGATAAAAATAATTACCTTTGATTCTGAAATGCCCTTTCTTATTTTTACCAAATCTGGCAAGACTACATTAAGCTAATTAGCTAGGGAAAAAAAAAAAGAAAATATTATTTATATAAGATTAGCTCTTAAATGTCCTTAATAAGATACTCATTGGCATAATATTGTGAAGGGCAACAGTTAAAACATTAACTGTTTTGGCACAAACACAACACGACAGCCATCCCAAGTGTACAGGCCAAGTGATTCATCCAAGGTCACCCAGCCTGCAGCAGGAGCACAAACTGAGCAGAGAGTCAGGGTTTTTATCACCAGCTCAACCTCCCTCTCTCCTAATTCCCTCACAGACATCACAGGGCAGAAAAGTTGGGCTCTGGGTGCAGCTCCATCCTCCTCTCACTGCCTCACCCCAAAGACTTGCGTGGAATTAATCTGAATAAAGCTATTCACATACACACAAGTATTTGCAGAACTGGCCCCCAGATGAGAAATCTTTTAAGACACCTACCCTGTAAGGCAAAAAAAGCCCCTTTTGGACCACTCTTCTCTGCTACATGTACACGTTGCCTCTCTAAATCATCAACATAAGGTAGAACTGCTGCAAAGCCTCGACGGAGCCCGCAGTGGAAAACGATCTGTTTTGCTCTGCTGCTTTGAAAATGGTTTTCTTGATGAAACTCATGAGTCCACTGGAGCCCGAGACACAGATGGATGAGCAGAGCATATGATAAACCTGCTGCATGAGTTTCTAGTTAATTGCCCATCATCTTTTTTTGGTCTGGCCATAAAAAACGTCACGCCCACCTCGCGCAGGAAAGGTAACCCGAGTGTCAGGATCCATTTGTCTCCTGGGCTTCCTCTGCTGCATCATCTGCTCGTGGAGACAAGAGGAATTTGCTGAGCCTTCTTTACAGAGGAGGGGCAACAGCCCCCGTTACCAAACCACCATGTCTGACCAGGAGAAATGCCTTCATTTGCATACTAATATCTTTATTTCTCAAGCAAGAAGGGAAGCTGGGAGAAGGAGGCGAGTTCATCAGCATGAGCTGAGTGTGGAGCTCACAAAGCAGCCACCTCTCATGCCAGGGGTGTGGAGGGCACTGGGCAGGGAGGCAAGCTCAGGGGTCTGATATAAGCAACAATAAATGGGTGGGGAGACTAAGAGAAGCATCACTACCCTCATCCTGCCCCCAGAGCTCCTTGGGAGGAAAACAGCTCTTGCTCCTCAAGGTGTGAGGCTGGGGACCAGGAGACAGGAGCTGCTACCACAGACAGCTTCAGTGCTTCTCAGATTCTCAGCAGCAGCACATTGCTCTCTATTTGCTGCTTTATTGTTAATCAGGGACAAAATATTGTGTAAACAGGTCCTTCCAGGGTGGTACAGCAGTACCACTCTGAGTAATAAGTTAGACAAAATGCTGTCTCACCACCCACTGCTCTCAAAAATCTCCTTTTTTTCCCTTGGATGGCACAAACCCACAAGGCTGCACTTAGTCTGCTGGGGCATTGGGTCTCCTGCCTTCCAGCAGCCCTGCTCATCTCCTCTGAGCCTGTTTGACATCACCCATTGAACAAGGGGGTCTAGGAAAAAAAAAACTCTTCCTGGACTGAGTCACTTGAAAGAAAATGGAAACCTTTTCTCCATCCTAATGGTGGTGCCCAAGTGGCCACCGAGAAAGAGCCAAGACCTGTAGTGATGTCAGAGCTCCCCCAGTAAACAGCTTTTCTTCTGCAATCAGATGCTTTAAGTAGGGATGAGCAAAGTCTAATGGGCAGTTAAAGGAATTAGCCCCAATTTCCCTAGTGGGCTTTACAGTTCATGGCCTTGATTTACACAAATCTTTGGCAAGTAGATTTTTCCTGTTTCTCTCACAGCTCCACTTACCCTCTCCATGGCTCCCCTCCCAGCAGCAGCAGAAAGGAGAGGAGCTGCCAACACAGACCTCACTGAAAAGCTTCTGGAAAGAAGGAGGACTCTGCTGAACATCTAATTTTAGAGTTTCCTGAATATAAGCAGAAATGTCTCCTAGAAGAGGAACAAACTCTTCCAACAGTCACCATGCAGCCTATGCTGAGGCATTCAGAACACTGCTAATTGACATGGGAGGGGGTCTAGATTAATTAATCTAAGAGAGTGGCTATTTCAAGCACTTGAGAAGTGAAGAAATGACTTTAAAACCCCAGTCCTCTATGGAAATAGTCTTGTTACAGCATTAGGAGACACCTCTCCCCTACAGGTCCCAACGTGTTGCCAGTGACCATCCTCCCCCATCAAAGCAAGAGGAGCCATTCCACATTTTATTTCCTTCAGACTATTCAAAGCTGAAATGAAAGGTGGGTTTTCCCATCTCTTTCAAAAGGCTGCCACCATATGGGGGATTTGTTTCAATACAAGGCTCAGGTTTGGTGGTTTTTTTGCAGCTCATCAGCTCAGCCTCTGAAAGGAGCTGGAGCTCCAGGGCTGCTGAGGAGCTGTGGCACCTCAGGAGGAGTTTGGACACAGAAACATCTCCCTGCCACGAAGGGCTCAGAGCTGCAATTCCCAACCTCCTCTAAAATCTGCCCTTGCTGCAGCAGTGTCTGATCCATTTGTCTTACAACTGGTTCTGTGCATTTCGAGCTGGGCAATGTGAATTCTGCTGCAGTGTGGCTGAAAGGACCAGCTTTCCCAGCTTTCCCTCCAGGTAATTTCAAGGATGGTTGTCACTGACTCACAGCTTCTCATCCTCAGCAACTTCAGCCATAATGCCTGTCTACATTTCTGCACTGTGAACACCTTTTCCTACACAGCTTTTTAGCAGGGATGTTGCCATTAGCATGAATCCTTTTCCTTGTGGAAGCTGCTGATGGTCGTGGCATCAGGAAGAGCAGCCCAGATGAGTTTCTGGGTGAGGTGTCTCCTTTCCTTTTTCCTCTGGAATTAAGAATTCAGCTAGAATAAGAGAAAATGAAATGAGAAAGTGTGAAGCCTTTCCTTGCATCAGAATTTCTCCCCAGCAGTCAACACTGTTATATCCCAGAGCAGCTCTGTTGCTAATCCTGTGGTCACACAAGTTCACACCATCTGAAGTACCTAAAAATTCCCTACAGTTGTACATGGATTGGATAAAGCTAATTCTTTGCCTCTCAGGAATGGATCAAGGCAGGGATTCTTCCTATCCAGTTCCAAATGCTACCTAAAGCTCAAGTTCCAATCTAATGTGGGTGTTTGCTCAACAAAATACTGTAGTAGCTGCACACAGAGGATCAACAGAGCAAGGACTTTCAACCAGGACTGTCCTTAAACCTCATTCTTCCTCCAGACACGTTCTCAGGGGACAAATAGAGACAGGTTATGTGCTTTGCATGGAATATCAGAGCAATATCCTGACCAGCATTCCCAGTTCACCCTCTAATGCACACCTTCCCTTGGCTGGGCTCAGAGAGGTGAACAGCCCAGCACTGATGCCAGAAGATGAAGCTCTGGAAACCCCCTTCCCATTAAAACCTTCTCCAAATGTTTCTTGCATGGCCTAAAGATCCCAGTTACTGGGTGGGTGCTGGGGCTGGTACTCCTACCAGTATGACCAGCAAGCTGATATATATGAAATAATACTGGAATTACACTGCATTTAGAGCAAGGCTGAGCACCCATTTCTCAAGCCCACAACTGGCATTGTCCACCTCAAACAGGTCATTTCCAGGCTTCTTTGTCATTCAGAGCATACACCTCTATGCCAAATATCAGTGTCTGGGGCTCTGTGCATCTCAGAGTTGCTCTGTAACAAGAGTTGTCAGATTATTTCGAGCCAAAAGACTAAATTATCCAACCTCTGGCAGTGTCTAGGCACTAATTTATTTTCAAAGCAAGAATCCATTAAGTTTTCAATACAGACACCACCCTCTATACAAAGGAATTTACGGCCTTTAAGGATTAAGTTTTTCCCATACTGTTGCCCCAAAAGAATCACTAAAAATTCCAGATAATGAGGAAGGAGGAGTTTCAACCACAAACATAGAGCTGTAGGAATTGGCTTGATGGGTGAGGAAACAAAACCAGGCTCCCATCTTTGAATCACAGAATAAGTTGGGTTGGAATGGACTTTAAACATCATTTAGTTCCACCCACCTGCCATGGGCTGTCTGGGTCAATCACAGCTATGGAGTGAGCACAACATCACCAGAATAAAACTGATGGCTCACTCTGAAAGATTAGTTTCTTATGCCATGAATAAATGGGAAAGCACTTTTATTCTGGCTCTACTTGCCCAGAATGCTGTTGGAAAGAAGATATTTTTGATCTTAGTAGGGATCTCTCCAGTTTAAATAGCTGAAGTACATATAGGACCCTTCTGGGGAGCTGATTATATAAACAAGAATATCCTGCACACTCCAACAGGTCTTTATTGATCCAGACTGCCCAGAACCTGGCCAATACATTTTAAAGTTCATTTTCCTCTGGCACAGGGAGTGCTTTAAATTCTTTTTTCTTAATAAGCCTTTTAGAAGGGCTTGACTCCCACACCCACCAGGCCAATAAGAAAATGGATATTTCCACACCATTTACAGTCAAAGGGAAGTGCCACTGTTGGAGGGGTTGGGGGTGTGTGTCCTTTATCTTATTTTCAACACTTCATCCATTAATAATGGAGAACTTGAACAGAAACCCACTAAGATCAATAGCCAGATTAAGCCCCCAGGGTGGAAAGTGACCCCCACTACTGGATTTACAGCTAGGATGACAAGATAGCATTTGAAGGATGAAATAAATATTGACAACATCTTTGCAGAGTAAAGCAGGTGAACTAGTAAAGCCACAGATGAAAAAAAAAGATCAATCATTTCAGGGCAAAATCATCACCATTAAAAACAAAACTGGCACTTTCTTATTATAGACAAGAGGTTGTTAAATGAGAAATTAAAGTTTCAGGTAGTCTATAATCATCAGACTTCCCTCCAAAATGGCATGAGCATGTAGCATCAGCTCATCACATAATATACTGGTTTTAAGGAGATTAAACTCTTTTGAGTATTGAGAATGATTAAAGAGAAAACAAGTTTTGGAGCTGGACTGTTCATCTACTTGGGTCAACCCCTGCTCCAGCTCTGGCCCCCAGGCCTCTCCAAATCCCACCTCCCACTTGGAACGCCAGATTGGATATATTTTCATACATTTTTAATCAAAAATAAATATCAAACAATGTCTATGAAGACATTCCCAAAGTGTTTTGAAGGTGTGAGTTGTAACACCTCAATTACATCCAAGACCATACAACAGAGACAACTTTTTAAGGCAACAACAACTTTTAAGACCATGCAACAGTCACAGCCAAGGAATGGATGCACATCGTTATCAGGCACCATTTTTTAGCAGTCAATAGCACAAGCTTTAGTTCTGACACTAATTTAGTGATTTATCCCTGAATATCTTATGTAACAGCATTTTAAAAACCCCAAAACAACAACATATGTATGCAATTAATCAATTAATGAATAATTCAATAAATAGACAAGCACACAGTTCCACTCTGCCTAGGACGCTTTCTGCCTTCCAGTAATTCTGTCACATAGAATCAGAGAATTGGGGGAGTTGGGAGGGAGCTCTGGAGATCTGAGTCCAACCCCCTGGCAGAGCAGGGGCACCCAGGGCAGGACACACAGAACAGATCCAGGGGGGGCTGGAAAGTCTCCAGAGGAGACTCCACAGCCTCTCTGGGCAGATCCCCTTCAGCATTCTCCTCTCAGGACTAAAGCAACCTGCTGGACTCTCACAAATATGAGGTTGAGGTGTTGCTGCAGAACCCAGACACCAGCATTTTTATTTCATTTCTGGAGTGTCATTGGATTTGACTAACGATTCTATTCATATCTGAGGTTTTATTTACCTCAAATTCAAAGAGCATCCTTTATTTGCTAACATGGAGCTTGTGAGACCCCAACTCTAGAACAGCATGTCAATAAAGGGAAAAAATTCAATGTTCTCAGCCCTTTTTCCCTTGGTCTGGGCTCCAGCAGATCCCCTGAAATCCCACCACCATTGAAACACACTGCTAACACCCTCCAGTGCAGGCAGCAGGGTTGAAGAGGGGAGAGAAAAAACAAGTTAAAAAAGCCATTAGATCACAACAAGAAAGTACCTGAGTGTGCACAGCTCCATCCTGGAACCCAGCAGCTTGAAACCAGAGCTGCAAAGCATTTTGGCAGCAAAACACAGCAGCTTCTGTTGCCTCCAACACACAAAGGAGGATTTCACCTGCCTGGGGACCTTATCTCTTGAGGCCAAGAGAATTGAGAAGCTAAAGGAGGAGAGAAAAAAGTCATTACACCCAAAATTCATTAGCAACGGGTTTAGGGAAAAAAAATATATAGTACTAAAGGATTGCTTGCCATGCTCCCCTTACACAGCCTCAGGAACTGGCAAAACATCCTGCACGGTGTCGATTGCTGCAAAGCCACTGGAGCTGAAATGAGGTTTTATCTTTAGTAAGTTTTTATTTCACTCCCCATAAAGTAAAACGCAGCCCAATTTAGAAATAATGTATTCACAGCCCTGAGTAGTGTTGTGAGGCCATTATTTTTACTGCTTGCTGTGTAAAGAATATTTCATATTTAGGTAATAGTGGTGTGAGGAAATAAATAAGTAGGTAGGATGCTGCATAGGAAAAAAAAAAACCACCTTAGGTGCAAAATACACATACAATTATGTGCCTAAGCAACAGAGAGATGCATTGTGACTGCTCACAGAAGTTCTGTAACTGGGAGAATAATCACTTATTTACATGTGCAATTACTCCAATTGCACATGCAATTACATCAATCGTCCAATTACATCAACTGTTGTTCCAACGAGCTAAAAAAAAAAATAGAAAAAGAATTATACATTTCTCTTTGCTGGAGTGAAAATGCAATTTGCATACACAGGAAGAAGGAAAAAAAAAAGGATTTTTGTTTTCTAGGATATGAAATTAGATTACCTTGGGGTATTGTGCTTTTCTGTTCTTGAATCAAGTCTAAAAGTTTTTGTGGTAACAACAAAAGAAAACAAAGCAACGTTGGGGATGGTTTATAGCTTGGAGCTTTGCAGCAACACGTCCTCCTGGGCCACTGCAACTGCTCTCCAGTATAGAATGATAATCAGAGAAATTCTTTTCTATTTATTTATTTTTCTATTAAGCAGCTATAGTCTTGGGGCACCAGGTTTTTTTTCCCAAGCACTCTTCATTGCTTCTATGACTCGGATCATTAGCAGCCACGTTTATTTCCTTCCTCAGGAGCCTGCAAACAAATGAAACTCTTAATCCACAATCCTATTTCCTGGATCACCTACCACCTGCTGTTTCTAACAGCTCAACAGGTGGGAGGAAATCCCTTAATCCACCTCTTAATCACAAGTTTAGACTCGTGAAATGATAACAGCATCAAGAGCATCAACAATCAGCCCAATCCACAAGTGGCAGCCTGGATTTTGGGAGCTATCGAGTGGCACTTCCAAGATTTGCAGAGCTGGTTTCCTCAGAAAATAAATAGATTTTGCTTATTTTGTTCACTGCTACCACAAGAAGACTGGGGACGTTGCCCCTGTGCAGCATAACCACAAATGGCCATTTGGCCACGGGTGGAGAGGGACTGCAGAGAAATATTCATGTCAAATTTCCTCTCCCCATCCTCATAATTAGGTGTGTGTCCAGACGTAGCCAAGGCACCATCAGACTATGGAACTGGAGACAGCAAAAGGTTTCCACTGGGGGATGCTGAAATTCCTCTCTGGGTCATGTTCCTGTGTCTACAGCACCTGACAGAAAATATTTTGTCTCTAAAACTACAGGAAATCTCAAGGCTAAAAAAATACTTTAAAAATATAAAAAATTATTTAAAAATAAAATATTAAATCTTCATCCCATCTTCAGACAGTGAGGATGGAGCTTCACACACCAGTTACTGTCCCTTGGGGAAGAAATTCAGGGGGACAGGGTCTTGCATCACCTTAGGAACATGGCAAACTCAAGAGTAAATTAATAATAATGCATCTTTTCACTTGCTCTGCCAAAGGTCCCAAGGAGGAAAAATCTGCTTATATACAACAAAGTGGGGTTGAGTTGATTTTTTTACAACAAATTGGGTTTGAGGGTTTGGTTTTGTTTGGCTTTATTTTCCTTCATCTGCCATAAAAAGGCAGGGTTGGATAAATGCTCAAAGCCAATCCTTTTTCTTCAAGATAATCCTTTTTCTTGTCCTGTCACGTTTCATTTCAGTGTGTAAACAGGTGTGTAATTGTACAAAGGGCTGAGATTTCCAACAGAAGTGGAAAGGTTTCTAAATAAAACTCCTTAACAAAGCAAACAAATGCAGAAGCAAAACACTCTAATGGGTATTTACTGATTCTTAAAAGATCTGTTTGGGGATGAGTGCCTGGCTGTTCTGTCAGTGAATTTTTGCTCTTAATTTCATTACAGGCAATGGGGTGTCTCTTAGTGTGGCTGCTTATCAATGGTGCCTACTACAGAGCTGCTCACTGCCAGCTCAGGATATTATTGACTTAAGTACAAAACTATTTTTGCATTAAAAAATAATTAAATTTAAAAAGAAAACCTAAGATGACAGCTCTGAGACTTCCCCAGAGCAGCCCAAGAACAATTCTCCACTCAACAAACAGCTTTGGGGTATTAAACGTGCAACTGCACATCAGTCCTTAGAGTCAAACATTCCTGCAGACAAGAGTGGCAGGATTATGGGATGTTTGCTTGGAAGCAGCCTGCAATCTGAAACAGCTGAACACACAGGGAAAACCTACCCAAGTGCCAACCACCAATAATTACAGGCATTTAATCACCCAAAATGAAATAAGACCTTAATACACAATAATATTTTCATTTATTTTCACTTGCCCAACCCTTCTGTTTTATCCTCAACATCACCAGCTGCTCTCGGCCCAGCTCACGTGAGTCCTGCACCAAGTCTATGTGTAAACCATTCAAACAGATCAGTTAATTGGGGTTTAATTGCTTCCCCAGTGTCAAGATATTTCAAAGACAGAAGCTCTAGAAACCCTTTAGAGCCCTGGGATGAGAATAAGGTACTGCTTATTCTAATTTTCAATTCACTTTATGGGCAGAAACGTAGAAGGGAGATATTTAATTAAATAACAGGGCTTTAAACCTTTTGCTTTGAGCAAATTAACAGGATAAAGTTATGATTGAAACCTCTTCCAACAGAGCATTTGGGTTTTCCACTGTCCACACAGCAGTTACAGGCCTGGAACTGTGGTTTTCAGCAGCATGACTCTTTGATATCCAACCTACACTCCTATTTTTATTGCTTCTCTCCCAGAACAAGCATCAGTATTTTGTCCCCTTTACAAGTGCTAATCATTTCACCCTGATTCCAAAGGTGTTCAAATGGTGTTCTCCCTGGGTGAGGGCAACTTGCCACCTAGTGAAAATTCCCTCAGTATATGGAATTTGGGAAGCTTTCCTGGCTTCTCCACACCCATTTTTACCTTCCACTGCTCATCACCACACCAAAAGTCAGTTGTGGAGGCAAGTTTAAATGAACTTTGCTTTGTCTGCAGCTTCCTTTGTCATGTTTCTAGCCCCTATATATAGGGGTAAAAAAACCTGATTGGTTTATAGTTTTATATATATAAATATATATATACACTTATAC
>JANHGL010004151.1:0-10043 GCA_024611195.1 Ceyx melanurus | reverse complement strand
ATTAATATAAATATTATATTGATATAGATATATTCCTTCCAGTCTTGTGGCAGCCTCAAAAATGGATTGGTTAGGGTTTTTTTTTTCTTACAGGTGTTTTTTAGGTATCATTATTTCTTCTCCTCGCAAAATCCTAGAAGGGCTGTAAATTGTCAATCACTTTTCATCTGAGTTTGATTTTAATAACTGATAGACCTAAACAAGATGGATAACAAGAACACTGCAAACTTTTTACTCCTGTCACCCTTACACTGATGGTGGCTGCACTGTAGTGCAAAGAATACATCAGATTATCAGGTAATGAAAGCTCCCCAACTTCCACTGATTTAATCAGTGATTCTATTTCCTGATTTATTTTAATGATCCAATAATCTTCTTCCAGTACCATTAAATCTTATTTTCCTCCCGAGTAATATGCATAAAATGGATTTTCCTTCACCAGAGAAATGTGGTTTCAGCTGTTCTGTGTCACCTCTTGCAGTTGTGGATTTTATATTGGTGCTCCCCACTGCAAACAGAATCAAGGCTAATATCTGTCATGTTCTTTTTGCTAAAGGAAACTTTAATGTGGTTGGGCAGATTACGTATAGATCAATGATACAGAAGCATCATAGATAAATAGAGTTTGAAATGCAGTGAAATTCAGGATACATGTGTTAGAGTTGAAGCATCAGAGGCAGAAAGAGGATCCCTGAAGAATTATGGTGACACAGCTGCACACTGGGAACAGATCCCTAAGGTCACCTCTGGGACCTCTAAAGCCTCTGTGCCCTTTCATCTGGTTATTCATTCTTCTGGGACACACAGGTCCAGCTCCATATGTGAAGTAGATGAAAAATGCTACTGATTTTCCACTGGTAAATTACATTAATTTAGGGGGTGTGTAAGTGACAGAGACAGAGGAGAAAAGAACTTTTCAACCTACATGTTGAAAAATACCTAGCATATCTTTGAACTAAACAAAAGCTTTGGGGTGTTTGAAATGGACAGATGGAAAAGTGCAAAAAGCTAATTTCATAATAAGCTAGAGAAGTAAAAAGTACTGGGAAGAAAGCAACCCAAAGCAACACGACTCCTTCAAGAAATCCAATAAGAACATTTCAAATAAATGCACATAAACGACAACATTTTCACCCAAGATCTTTTGTTTGAACTTTTCACAGTAGTCAGTGGATCAGGAAGAACTGGGTATTTTGTTTGCACTTTTAAGGTTATAACTTAACCATGTCAGCTAAGCTTACAAGGTTGGGTATCAAAATAAGTTGGTAAATATTTAGACAGTATCTTCAAGTTCTTTATGATATTAATGAAAATGTGGTGGTTTGTTGTTTGGTTATTTTTTTTTTAATATATTATGGCAAAGCTTTAGTTACTAATTCCTATTTAAATAGGAAAAATAAAGATACAAACTCCCCTTGGGATAACTGTGTAATCATGGGCTTATTTGCAAGTTCTGTTCTCCATAACTTTAATAGGTTTCCTTGGTTCTATCCCCTTTAGAAAAAACCCAGTCATCACCAAAAGAAGCAAACCTATCATTTGTTCTTCTGACAGCAAGTACAAGGAGATGCTTAAGCTCAGTAGAGACTCCAGAGAGAAGAGTTTCCATCTCAGCTCTTTGCTCACTTTGCTAAAGGCTTGTGGATGGCAGCTCAGGGACTGTGGGGCAGAACACAGGGAATTTATTTGGCAGAAAGGTGGCACCTTGTGCAAGATTTATGGGAATGTTGGTATATGCTCTGTATGGGAGCCTGTTGGTAAGGCTCTGGATATATTATTTCTGCCTTCCTAGAGGGGTGAGGATTTGGAGAGTTAATGTAGGGGCCATGGGTGGTCAATTTATCTTAGGATTTAATGAAGTGGCCAGGGGTAGGAGGAGGCATCTTTCTCCAGCCTGGTTTAATCTCACACCATCTATATTCTTCTGGTGGAGTGCAGTAGTGATGGGGCTGAGACAGGCATCTTTTCCTTGGATATCTGAAGCAGTGCACTCCAGAGGATCGTGGTGGCAGCCAGATTGATTTGTCTGGGAGAGCCTTTCTGAGTGATATACCTGGGAGAAGCAGGAAGGGGAATAATAGAGAGAAAGAGAAGGGAGGGGTTGATCCTTTTGTTTTAAAGGAAGGCTTTGTGTTTCTCCAATTGCCTATAACTATCAGAGGTTATAAAGTACAGCAGGTATGGCAAGTGAGAGTAATCTCAGAGGAGTCTTGAAATTATCACAGTGGTAAAAGTGGTAGAAATGTTGAGTTTAATAGCTTGTATTTTCCTCAGTCAAAAGACATGCTAAGTCTTCAGGGATACTCTGAATATACTGGGATCTCAGAAAGATTATCTTGGAGGCAGGTAACTTCCAGTCCATTTTCTTGCTTCACTTATGTCTCCTTTTTCTCAGTTTCTAGTGACCTTAAGCAATTAACTGGGCTTTTAAATCTTGCTCTCCTTTTTAATAGTGTGCTTGTCATTTCTGGCAGCCAATAGCAGAGAATTTCCTCCAATTCCTCACTATTTGCATCACTTTCCTGGTAGGTCTTTAGAAAGCTATCTCAATTTTACCCTGAGAAATGCTGGGATAGAAAAGCTATTTCATACACTAATTAAAGTGTGCAGTGTGGCTCAATTTAATGACTGTCATATTTTGAAGTGAAAATATTTTTTTCTCCAACCTGCAACAGAGCAGTAAACAATTAAAAAGCAATAAATGTGAACATTTTATACTCTGGTAGCTGTCTTTAAGAAACTATTGATGATCGGTTTCTACTGTTGAGGGATCCCTTCTGATCCAAATGTGATTTCTTTGGAGTGTAAAACATATTTTAATGTTTTGCAATGATAATTAGGACATGTATAAGACTTTCAGTGTGAGATTATAAAGTACTTCCCAAACATTTGTTTAAACTTTCCAGTACTTGTGTGGGGTTTGGTTTTTTCCTACATTTTATAGACATTTAAAATAAATTTAGGAAGCAATTCTAAACAGGTTTCTGAAAACATCACCTACTCTGGGGACAGATTTAGATGTTTTTATAGCTTCCCTAGAAAAGTCTAAGGGCCCAGAAAAGTTCTGTCTTGTTCTGTACAAATCCTACCTGTAAAATCAGTTTTTTCTCTATCCTGTATGTGCTCAGGCAATATATACTGACCATGGATTCAGTGTGTGGATTAGCAACTGAGTTTTGATTTGTCACTGACATGAACTCGTTTCCCCTCCTGATAGATGGGGTATTTTATTTCAGTGCTCTGCCTGAAAATGTCACTTCTGAGTGGCTGAGGAAAAAAAATGGAGTGCATTTTATGGTGACCTCTCCATTTGTGTCAGTTTTGCCTCCTGCTTGCACACATTTTGGGTATTTTCAGAAGCAAGGGTGGAGTGAATTGGACAGATTAGAGATTTTTTGTTGATATTTGGATACCAAAAGATAGTTTCTAGTAAGAAACAGTTATTATTTCATGCAGATTCCAGTGAGAATTATCCAGCTGTGTCCAGATCCTCACAGAAATTCAGGGATCAGCTCTGTCTGCTTAGTGACTTTAGAAAAGATCACCAGACATCTGCTATATATTTAGGCACTGAAATACTTGGAAATACCTGACCCTCTCCTGGATTTTAAAGGGTTTGATGCATTCAGTAGCACTTAGACATCCTTAGCAGATGAAAAGCTCTGAAATACCCCCCTAGGCTTTCAGACTATTTAGATTCACTTTGAAAAACACAAGGAAAAGGGGGTATAGAAATTATTTCAGGGTAAACTTGATTACAAGTGGAACATGACAGTAATTTTGTTTTGATTAAAAAAAAAAATAGCCAACAAAATAAACAACAACAATTAACAAAGTAGAAGTACCCACAAGACAAGAAGTATTTATTCTTTTTTTACTGGCAAGGTTCCAGTTCAAATATTGTTTCCTGCTCTACGTGTTCTAATTAATTAAATGTGTAGAATAACTGATGATAGTCTGCAAAAAAAAACCCAAACATGAATGATTACAAGGCTAGCAAATGTGAAAGAATAAAGATATTTAGTCTGAGGAGACAAGGGGGGAAAAGGCAAACAGAAGACTAAAAAGACCACGTTGTAACAATCCCCATGAGAATCTCTTGGTCCCAAAATCATATATATAGTTATTTATATATATATAATATATATTTATATATATATATATCATATATATAGTTATTTGCACAAATATAATAATCAATTTGCTTTCTTAATTGTATTTACTCACATAAATTCAGTAACCATGTTTACTTGCATAAAGATTGTAATCCTATTGCTTTTTGTTTGATCATTTTGCTTTGTAATAAGTAGTGTAGTGACCTTGCCTTCAAATGGAACCTCTCTTCTTTGATTCTTTGCAATACTTTATCAAATTAACCATTCATCTTTCCTAAGAAATTGGATTTCTGTTGATGCTTTCATCTGCACTCCAGTCGTTTCTACAGCAGAGTCTTAACTTGGCCTCTGCAACAGGTCACTTGAGCATTTCCTAGAAGTGTTTCCCAATATTCCCTCTCCCTCCTTGGAATAAGTGATTTAAAAGAACCCTCATTTACAGCACATGTATTTCTGTTCAACTAGCTGAAGAGAGAAGTGAGGAAGCTTCCAAGTGTGATGATTGGTGCTGGACTCAGGGAAACAACTCTGATATGTGTCTGCATCCTGCAGTGTGTGAATGAAAAGCAGAGGAGAAAAACAACTCCTGAAGAGGTATTAATCCCAGTAGAAAGCATAGATCTGCCATAGGGAACTCTCAACAGCAGAGAAACAGCACTCAAAAGAAACATAATTTGCATGAGGAAAAGGGTAATTAGAATCCAAGTTAAAATGTTTGTTTATGCTCAAGCTGAATAGGGTGTCTGTGGTAAATTAGTGCCTAGGACTCTAAACAATTCTATCCTGGAGGAATCTCCTCTTAATTACTGGAAGTAATGATCCTTCATGCTTCAGAATAAGGGTGGGGTGGGTTTGGTAGCTCTTGAATACGTTGCACACATTTTGGGGGTTCTTTTAAAGATCATTGCTCTACAACTTGACAATAATCCCAGACTTTGTAAAAACCTGAATGGCAGTGAGCAGAAGATTGGAAGGGACCTTAAAGCTGATCCAGCTCCAAGGGCAGGGACACCTCCCACCAGAGCAGTTGCTCAGAGCCCCATCCACCCTGGCCTGAAAAACTCTCAAGGATGGGGCTGCCCCCACCTCTCTGGGCACCCTGGCCCAGGGTCTCACCCCCTCCTGGGGAAGAAACTCCTCCTCGTGGCTGAGCTGAATCCACCCAGCTCTAGTTTGGATCCATCCCCTCCAATCCTGGCACTGCCCCACAGACTAAAAATCCCTCCCCAGCTTTCCTGGAGCCCCTGCAGATCCTGGGAGCCACAAGAAGGTCTTCCTGGAGCTTCTCCAGAGTGAACAACCCCAGCTCTCCCAGCCTGTCCTCACAGGAGCTGCTCTAGCTTCTGATCACCCTCGTGGCCCTTCTCTGGACACCTTCCAGCAAATACACAACTGCAGTTTACATTAAAGAGAGGTAAAGAAAAGAAGGTGATAAAACAATTGCTTCTATTTCCCAGGAAGTGTAAAATTTGAACCTCAGTGGCAGAAAATCCATCAGTTAAATACAATGTCATCTTAACGCCCCAATTCAGGAGTCCACATCTCTTTTTTCCTGATTACCTCAGAGTTAATAATGTCTGCCCCATGTAGCTTGAATCCAGCAACATGTGCATGGAATGAAATAGCTGCAGGCTGGGCAGACACAGCTCATCTATCTCCACAATGATTCTGCATTCCTCAAGGCTGCTTAATGTTGAAGATTGCCTATGGAAATAGGTTCTTCTGTTTCCAGTGGATAAGGGTGTCATAAACTCATCTCTGTTTGCTTTTCAGAGTGAAGATGTTTGTCTCCCCAAGGCTGAATTGTGCATTTCTAACAAAGTTCTGTTGTCATGTCATTGCAGGTTTCTCACCCAGAAGCCAACAGATGGATTTGGGGTGGAAAGTTTGAGCATATATCACTGAAGGTAAGAACAGAGGGGTTTTTTTTATCTGGACTCAACATCCTTTTTGAATGTGAAAACCAGGAGAATGGGGTTTTAGTGCTTGTTGCAGCCTGTCGTTGAGGAGACAGCTTGTAGATGAAGTTTTCAAGAGGTTGCCAGCTCCATGATGAGTTCTATTGGATTGCTGTAATTTAGACAGAGTTTGATGAAAAAATGTGTAACTAATACCAAGCCTCTGTCCATCAAGCCAGCACAGGATTGCTAATCACTGCAGCTTGTCTGACACAATCAAAATCACCTTGGCTCAGTGCAGTTTGGGGATGATTTTGAGCAGGTATGCTATCTGCAAGATAGCCTTGGGGGAATTTAAATGGCAGTAAATTGCTCTGCATCTCTTTTAGTGAAGGAAAGAAGCAGAATGCCTACAGGAACAAGAATGTTTTTGTTCAGAATAGTTTCCCCACTGTAATTTTCCAGTGGGCATCTGTTGCCAGTGTAGTTAGAAACAGGTATAATGATGAATAATCTATTGCCATTTATTTAGTCAGAGAATGAAGACTTTTTTTTACTTTCCCCACTAATTACAATGTCTAAAATGTTTGCTTTGAAGACAACTTTGCTCATTATTCTCTGTTTATTGGTTCTGATTTGTTACATGAATCCTGTAAATGTTGCTTTGCATATTGCATAACTCAGTGTCTTGGAAACAAGAAACCAAACTTATGGTATTATTTGTAGGAAGGACTGAGCAAAAAAATTATCCTGTGACCATGTGTTAATTGTGACTCAGGTCTGTGCTATGGCACTGGAGATCTATAGCAGGGTATGGCAGACATCAGGCATGTCCTTACATCCTCATGGATGGTATCACTGCCTGGACTTCTTAAAGCTCTGCTTTAGATGATCATCCCATCTCCAGCCTGCTTGGGAGTTCAGTTACTAATCCCCTGACCTTGGCTAAATAGCCAAGTAAGGATTGGGAATGTGTATTTCCAAAGACCAGTGTGGGTGAGAGGAAAGCTGTTCCTATGCAACACCAGTAAGTGCCAAACAATTCCCTGCACCAAAACAAAACCAAACAACCTTTGGGGACTGTTTGTTGTACAGTTTGTCACATTGGTTTATCTTGGGTGAAAGAAAAACAGGTTGTGAAAGTAGAGTTCATTGCAGGGAAACAAACTGTGTTTGGACTTACACTTGTGGTCATTTGGCCCTCATTTTTAAGGTTCCACAAATACAAGTTAGAGAAACACAAGCCCTGCCCATCCCTCCCCATCCCATTTCATTCAAGGCTTTCAACTTCATTTCTAATAAGCTGCCTGACTGGGCTTCCCATCCCTTATTTGCTTCATGGTACTGAAACTTCTCTGAGAGTGTTTAATGTCTGTGAGAGATTCCCTCTTTCACCTCCTGCAGTTGCTCAGGTTCTTTATGAAATCATTTTTCCAAATTAAGGCTCCTTTCAGCTCTCTCACAGATCAAGTTAAGCAGTTAGTTGAGCATTTAGATAAATGGGAATTAAACTTGTGCTGAAGTACTTCTGTGATCTGGACTGTAGATGTTCTGCTTTTTTTTTATTCATGCTATTCTGCTACTTGGTGTCTCTGAAAGAAATGAGGTGATTTCATTTTATGCAAGTAGTATTTCTTCATTATATATTTAAGATAAGATACATTTACATGGCACAAGGGTTTCTGGTACAGGAATGAAATGCTTACAAAAAAAAATGGGTTTACCAGAAATTCCTGTTGGGTTTTCCTACTGAAACAAAAGAACTAAACTCAGAAGTTTGACTTGCAACCCACTGGGCTTTTACTGGGACTATTTCTGTGTTTAGAATTAAGAGCATGAACACAAATTTGCTGAATACAATACAATTCCCTTGGGTGAAATGTGTTAGTTCCACTCTAAGAAAACAAAACATGAAGCAAATTGTTTATCCTGTGGTTTAAATGTTGTTTATTTGGATACCCAAATTAACTTATTAAGTTCAAAGATCTTTGAGTAGTGTAAGCTGAACCCCAGGATGTTTGATCTTGTGAAATGAGGTTTTTGGACCAAATACACATTTTAAATGTTGTTTGGGTTCTGATTTCAGAAATTATTTACTTGAAATTAAATTACAGCAGTTATTATCTCCATGAAGTTAAACTGTATAAACCAGCTTATAAACTGTATGTATTCCAAGCCTAAAAATAACATCTTGAGCTATTAATAAGAATTAATGGATCCTTATCCAGGAAAGGCAAAGAAGGAAAAAAAGTAGCTAAAAAAGGACAACCTGTTATGCTCCTAGGATCATTCCTGTAGGAAAATGTCTGCACACATGTGAAGAAAAAATTGGGCTAGAGGAAATTTTGAGCAACAATGGTTTCTTGCAAGACTTTCATTGGGGTTTTAAGGTCATTTCTAATGAGAAATAATTTTGGAGCTGACAGAGCAACACTGCAGTCTGTATCAAAGGCTAATTGAAAGGAATCTTAATTATTATTCTGATAAAGCCAGTTGCAAGGTCCAAACTTTGCTGTACCTGAGACTAATTCTTCCTAGGGCTATAGAGTCCATTTTGTTCCCAGGGAGGAAGGTGCAAATGGATCTGGGACATCAACAGCCTTTGGGTCACTGCCATAGAAAATAGATCAGGTTCAAAGTAGAAACTCTTTGAAGTTTGACAGCAGTGTCTTCCAAATTTCAGGACATTGAGTAATTAAGGTTTTTCCAGCTACTGAATTGATTTCAGAGTTCCTGTATTTCCCTTGAAATAGATGGGAGATATGAAAACAGGATCTCCTGTGCCATGTTCCTAGTCTATACCTGAATTCCAGTTGTTCACTATCTTTAGATTCAACTGGTAAAAAAAAAAACCCTGTGCCATTTGTCTACTCAGCTTCATTTTCCTCACAATGACTCTGCAGGTAATTTACAAATGTAATTAAAATATTACACGTAAGATGTGGGTAGGATACAGTGGCTGGAATATTAACTAAGCTGAGTTGTAGTATTTTATTGGTGTTTTTTTGAAGAGCTCCATCTCTCTCAGGGTCTTTTCTGCTCATGAAAATCCCTTGAATTAACTTGGAACTAGCATTCCATTACCTTTTCACCCCTGCTAAATAATTCTCTTGGAATAAGAAATAGCATCACTTGCTCTTAGCTGTTTGTTCTGAAGTAATGACAGAAATATTAACATCCTGTGATGCCCCGAGATAAACACCCAGGAAAAAAAGGTAATTCATATTTTATAGGAGCTGAATAAGAGTGACACACTGAATTCAGCTCATTTAAAACATGTCAGATGCACTTTTAATATTAACATGAGCAGTTAGGAGGCTGAATCCAAGGGATAAGTGACAGGGTGGTCATTTGATCAAACTGATTTTAAGGACAAAAAAAGACATTTTTCTACAATAAGGAGTGTGGATAAGTTTCTGTGCAAAGCAAATTCACAGTGTAGTTGGAAGTCAAGATGAGGAATTAATCTGCATTTTATTCAGATTAGAATATGGGGAATAATGGCTTTTGTAACTGCCTCTCCAACCTCATAGGCTTTATATTTGAATTTCCCATTGACAGTAGTTACAGAGCAATAGAAATCTGAGTGTGCTGCTTATCCAATGGCTTTGGAGATCTTGGCTCAATAATCCAATTCTCTGAAGGCAAATAAACACAGGTCATATTCAGCTGTATTTTCAAACACAGACAATAGACTCAATTGTTGTTCCACAATAGAAATGTCAACATAATGGATTTACTTATTTCTGTGGCATGAAATAAAAATCTGCCTAACACTAGGCATCAGATTCAGCTTGTAGCAGAGGTAACTTGTAAAAAAAAGAAGTTTACATAATACAAGACTGAATCCAATTTACTACCACAGTCCTTATTTGTGGATAGGTAGCAGTAAATGTGTTCTGCATCCAAAAGAACAGGGTCCTTTCAAAACTGGCCACTAAGAATTCTTTCAATCTTCACTGCCCACTGGGATGATTGGAATAGAAATGACAGGAGAATGTGGGGTATGGCTTTATTTTTATTTATATAT
>JANHGL010004150.1:0-16631 GCA_024611195.1 Ceyx melanurus | reverse complement strand
GCGTCGGGAAGCGCGGGAGCGTGAGAAACACGGGCGCGTGAGAAACACGGGCGTGCGGCGTCACGCCGGCTCTGCCTGCTGGGGACGCGCCGGCAGATGCCGGGAGGCGACTGCTGCCCGGGGACCCCGGGGGCTAGAGTCGGCCGAGGACCGGGCAGTGGAGCCGCCCCAGCGACTGCAGCGGGACAACCGCGTTTCGCGAGTGGCTGGTGCCGCGGGGAGTGGCGGGGGTCGCCCGGCCAAACGCTGCCAGCCCCCCGGAGATGAGTCTAGTCCCCAGGCGAGGGGAAGCAGGCATGGAGGGAACGAATAACCCTCGCAGCTACTCATCCGACAGCCAGAGCCGGTGTTGCACTGCAGATGACTCTGGCCGCTCGCCCGGCGGGGCCGCGTCCGCGATGGGCCGCGAGCAGCTGCAGGAGCCCCCGGGCCACCAAGCGCTCGCTTCCATAAAGCCGCCAGAAACAAGATCTGCTCCACAGTGGCGGTGAGGCCACTGGTGCTTTTGGAATAGGTTGGTCGTGCAGAGGGACCACCGCGGGCCTTGCTGCTGCAGTTTTTAAAGTTGAGAAACACCCCAATGTGACAGTGCGTGTGCAGGGCAGCAGGTACACACTCACGTCCAAGCCAGCCTTTTACCAGGTGCATTTTATTCCAAAGCCCTGCCCTTTGTGTTGGGGAAAAGGTCACAAATGACATAAAGACACCAACATACAGAGGACGATCTTGCTGTGCTCCCACTGCAGCTAATTCAGCTTTCATTTCCTACAGAGAGCTCTCTCATTCATGGCTTTGACCAAGAAGCCATAGGATGACGCATCAGCTCTTCTGCAGGCACTGAAGTGGTTCATAAACAAGTGTGTGCCAAGGTCCTCGCTTAGGTAATTCTGCTCAGGTAAGGGCCTTATGTCAGCAGAGCACCACACAAGCACAGACATCCAGTGTAGATCTTTAGGGGGGGGTGGGAAGAATCTGGCCACTAGCATTACAATCTTTTGTTGCTCTAATATAGTGTGACTAAGTTATTAACAAAAGCCTTATTTTAATGTTAGAGCATCAAGCAGTTAATTGTGTTAATGTGCACAATGACCTCAGCCTGCTTACCCATAGCAACCACACTGTGAAAGTCCTTTCAGGGACTTCTTAGCATGCAAAACAAAAACTGGGAGCGCTGAAGTGATGTCTGTAAGGTGCTCCTCAGCCTGCAATTTTGCTTATAAGCCAGCAAAGTTTCAGGAGGTGAAGCAGTTTGGTGGAATAGAGCTACAGCTTGCTCTCTGTCCTGCAGATTTGGCTTTTGAGAGACCTCCTGGGAGGCTCTGTGTCACAGGCTATACCGAGAGCTCCTTATATCCCAGGGATCACGCACAGAGCTGCAGATGTGCTCTGTGTTTTCTCATAACAAGTTTTCAGGAGTACCAGTGAACCATCCCTGTCTCATTACTTACGCAAGAATAATTACTGAAACATGAGCTAAAGGAACATTCTTAAGGTGTTTTAGTCGATCCCTCAGCCAGATTGGATTGACATAAACTTTCTTTAACCTGTTCTAGTCACATCCAAGGCAGACAACACCCATCTCCTTCCATTTCCAGAAACCTCAAGTTATTGCTAGGCAAATTTATGATCTCATAAAAACTGATATACATCCAAATGGCAGTTCCTCTTAGCTCAGAAACATTTTCCTAAATTGCTCTCTTCAAGTCTGTCTTGTTAATTTAAAATCCAAGGTACAATCAATCATTCCCATCCTATCACACTGACCATTTGAGAATGATTACTGAAATTTGAAAGACCCTTTGGAAGTGATCCAGTTTTATGCAAACATTTCAGATTTTCACCCTTTGTTGGTTTTCGTTTGTTTTTTGTTCCCTGTGTGACCTGCTCTACATGATCCTGCTCTGGCAGGGGGGTTGGACAAGATGATCTTCCAAGGTCCCTTCCAGCCACTGATATTCTGTAATTCTGTGTGATTCTGTGAAGGCAGATTCATATGAATTGTACAAAAAGAAGACATCTTTTCCTGAATATAGCATGACTAGATATTCCAGACACTACAAAGATAATGGTACTTTCAGAGGGGTATTATTTCTACAGAATTGACATTAAAAAACCCACCCATCCACCAAATTTGACATTAATGTGTTGGAAAACAAATGCAAGTATGATGGAGATCACTAGGTTCTCAAGACAGATAGTAGGGTGGCAAACTGTTGAGTTGCTGGCCAAGGTATCTAGCACAGAAAAATGGGTAATTGTGACATTCACAGTTTGAGAACTGATACCACAGTTCTCTGCCTGAGGTAAGGAAATACGTATGCCATCTGATGGTATGTGGATCAAGCAAGCACTCCTGATATTTGAAACCAAGCCTGTCTTAATGAGATGACATACAGTGTTCCAGTGCTCACTCTTTAGTCATAAACCCCAGTGTTTAAGTGACAGGGATTTCTAAGGGTTGAAGGTCTCTTGTTCCTTGAGGCTCTAGCTGAGGGCAGAGCAATAGGAATATAGTTTCTTGACCATATGTTTTAAAAAATAGATTCTGTGCAATATATTAAGGAGACACCATGTTACAATGACAAGAAATGCAGAAGGACTTTCATAGATACATTTGAATCAGCTGACAACTACTGAACTGATCTTAAAATCCACATTGCAATGATGACTTTAAGTTTAAAATTATGTTAACACCTTTTTCAGTAAAATTGAGCTTTCAGGAGAGTGATTTATCCTGTCTTTGGGTTTTAGATCATCCTATGTGTTATAAATCACACCCTCACAAAACTGTTCCCATAGGATAAGCCCTTCTAGTAAATTTCTCTGTTAAGTATTGCAGCTCACCACTAGAAAAAAAAAAAAAGTGCCATTCGAATGTAAAATGCAGAAGGTGTTTTGATATCCTGTTAGGTAATTCTAAACTTGGCTGTGTGGAGAAGAAGATGGAGCCAACACCAGTTTATTCCTTGAAGAAGCCTTTTAAAAATCTTCATACATAGGGGATTTTTTTAATCAGCTCCCTCTATTTCAAGAAAATACTCACCAAATCTGACAGGCCAAAGGACCCTCAGGACTTGTACTCCACAAGCCTCCTTCAGCCAAGACCATTGTGTGCTACAGATCCCACAGATGTTGTTTTGTAAGGATCATTTACCAGGGAATAAAATCTCTCCCCCGTGGCAACAAATGATCAAAGGCAAGTGCATTTGTTTCTCCTGGTGCCTCTGGTTTTATAGGAGCAGAGATGGGTTCTTCAGGTGAAAGGGAAATGGCTGACCCTTGAAGATACACTTCATCACCTAGTTGCTTTCTATCCTTCAGTGTGAATCAGAGAATCATAGAATGTTAGGGGTTGGAAGGGACCTAGAAAGATCATCTACTCCAACCCCCCTGCCAGAGCAGTATCACCTAGACTAAGTCACCCAGGAACACATCCAGGTGGGTCTTGAATGTCTCCAGAGAAGGAGACTCCACAACCTCCCTGGGCAGCCCGGTCCAGAATTCTGTCACCCTCACTGTGAAAAAGCTTTTCCTTGTGTTTACCCTAAAACTTTTGTGCTCCAACTTACTCCCATTGCCTCTTGTCCTGCCATTGGATGACACTGAGAAGAGTTGGCTCTGTCCTCCCTACACTCGCCCTTAACATATTGATAGCCATAT
Organism: Ceyx melanurus; assembly: GCA_024611195.1. NCBI lineage: Eukaryota > Metazoa > Chordata > Aves > Coraciiformes > Alcedinidae > Ceyx > Ceyx melanurus. Next base: position 12,971 of record JANHGL010004150.1, on the reverse strand, counting down.
AAATGAAACTGCACTTTTCTCATTTGAAGGGTTTCATTTCTACAGAGGTAGGCTAATGGTAGCAGCTTGCCTTCTCTATGTATAAACCTTAAATCCAGGTGTGTCAGTGCCCAAAACCACACTCAGTATATCTAAGGTGTGGCCTCACCAGTCCCAAGTACAGTGGGACGATCACTTCCCTTCTCCTGCTGGTCACACCATTTCTGAGACAGGCCAGGATGCTGTTGGCCTTCTTGGCTACCTGAGCACAGTGCTGGCTCATGTCCAGCTGGGTGTCGACCAGCACCCCTGGGTCCTTTTCCACTTGGCAGCTTTCCAGCCACTGTTCTCCAGGAGTATAGCATTGTCTGGGGTGGCTGTGACCCAAGTGAAGGACCCAGCATTTGACCTTGTTGAACCTCATACCATTGGACTTAGCCCATTGATCCAGCCTGTCCAGATCACTTTGAAGAGCCTTCCTATCCTCAAACATACCAAGACTCCTGCCCAGCTTGGTGTTTCTACAGTCTTACAGAGGATGCATTTGATCCCCTCATCCAGATAACTGATGACCTTTGGAAGCTCCCTGGACAGTGACCTCATCAGTATCTCTATATGCAGGGCTAGTTTCTTTCATCAGAAGCTCAGTGCTTACACCAGGAGTTTGTCCACCCAGCAGCTCTGTAGACCCCAGGAGGAAGGAATTACTAAGGAACATAATTTCTGTGCCCAATTCAGTCTTGGCCCATTACTGATAGCTGAAGGAGGGCTGTGGGCAGACTGAAGGGGTCTGCCATGGCTTCTGTAGGAGCTCTGTGATTCTTAGAACACCCCTGAGTTTGGGGTTATCAAGTGCCCCTTGTTGCAGCTGCATCAACTGCAAAAAGGCTTATTTACTGAGCACAACAACAGGCTTCTGTTTGGGCAGGATTCCATGGGCAGTCTGTGCCTGACCTGGAGACCTTTGATATTTTGGCTGGCAGACTAGTTGTCTGTGCCCTGCTTGGTATTTCCCTGTAAAATACGCTCTAGGTTGTCTTTTCTTCAGGAGACATTACCCTTCCTCCCACTTATTCCCAAGGCCAAGCATCGCTGAGAATGCTCTTAGCTGGAAGGTCCTCCCTTTCCTGCACTGATGATGCAAACACAGTACCCACTGCTTTCTCACTAGCCAGCACAGCGTTCCAGCTCAGGAGGTGTCTCTGAGGTCCTGCAGCTGGACACATCTGCATTTCCAGCTTTGCTTCCTGGTGAAGACATTCAAATGTACAGTACAGCTGCATGCTGCTAGCATCGACACAAGCAAGAAAGGCCCAAGATACTGGACTGCTTTGGGCTGGTGTTGCCATTGGGTCCTCATACTGCTGCTGTTCTTGGATATCTTTGCCTGCTGTTATCTAGGGATGACAAGACATTGGAGGAGTTTGTTTTGATGGGAAGAGCACACTTACCTGTACCATGCCTGTCCTTTGATCCTGTTGGTATTTTGATCTACTTCTTGCCTTTGAAATTACATGGACTTTTCTTTTTCCTGCTCTGTTTTAGAGAAAAAGGTTTAGAGAGAGACATGGAGCTTGAAAGAATCATTCGAGACACACTGACACGCTTCATCCAGTCCCACATCCCTGCACCAGACCTCAGGTATGTTGATAGGAAGATCCAGTATCTTTGTTCTAGCTTGAACTCTTGATTAATTGTCCCTCTGCACATTATACCAAACTCTGTAGCTTCCTGTACTTTGTGTCACTTTTCCTTAAATCAGATCCAGGATGCCAGTAATTTGCATAGGCTCTGATGGGAATGGTTGAAGAACTATTATTTAGCATAGCAATCTAGCAATGTCATTTCTTTGACAACCAAGATGATTAATTTCCTGTCCAGTAATACACATTACAAGATGGGATTCCCTTCATTCCACAGTGCTCCCAGAGGGCTTTTTTGAGCAGCATAATGCTATGTCAGGGCTCTCCGTGCTTTGAACTCTGCCTGGGTGCAGAGATACAGCCACCTTGAGGCTGGAACACAGCAGCTGGTTTTGCAGCCAGTGGCAGCAGTGACAGAAGTGTGGAGAGCAGCAAACAGAGAATGCTGTGTCCTGAAGAAATTGCAACTTGTCAGAATATGATGACCTCACCTGAAACACCAATCACAATGAAAAAAATCAGGGTTTGAGCACTTGGAATATTTTTGTTAGCTCAGCTGAAGCACCTATGTGAGCACAGCACAGCCCCTGGGCACATGCTGGAACTTTAATTCAGTGCTGAGCAGGAAGCAGGATGGCATGCAGTATTTTATCTATAAATGCATCTCACTTAGCCACTGACCACCTATGCCTGGTTTTAGTGTTGGGATCTGCCCATAAGATACAGTCCACATAGGTCCTACTCCTGCCTTATTAAAAAGACACAAGATTAGGGAGAATGGGGATCAAGAGAAAAAAAAATAGGCCTGTTGACCTTGATGCCATGTCCTGTGTTCTCTCTGTCTCCAGTGGGATGGATGATGTTTTCTTCTCTTATATCACGGGTGTCCTGGAAGAGCTGGGCTCACCAGAGTCCTCTGAGGAGACTTTTGACATGGATACCTTTGTGGAAATGATGGAGGCATATATCCCTGGTTTTGCAGAAATCCACAGGTATGTGAATATTACTGCTTTGTACGTATGTGCCATGCTCCATAGGCCTGGACTCAAGCCCCTCAGTACCATGAATTATTTTGTTATATCCAGTTGAAGGTGTATTGGTACCAAACCATTGTGCCATTGTGATTAAGTCAGTCTTTACCTGAATACAGAGATGTTAATCCTGATATGGTTTCAAGTAGGTCCTTGGCCACTTGAAATAACAGTTTACTTTGTTGGGCTTCCCATCAAGCCTTGTCGTTCTATAAAGGGGGTTGCCAAATAAGACAGACTACTGCATTTATTCCTCACACTAATTATACAGCTTCTGTCTCTTGCAGTGGAGATGTTTGTGAAATGATGTTCTCCCTCTCAGAAAGGCTTGGTGAAGCTCGCAACAAAGGTGAGTTAGTTTCAGCACAAGAAGGTATATTCTGCATATATCATACGCTTTAGTGTTTGGAGTTGAGCAATGTCACAGGATCAAATACAATCCTGTTTTCCGTGGTTAGGATCTCATAGGTAGCCTGAATTGATTGATAGGGTTGGTTTGAGTTTTTTTCTCATGTTCAGTCAGGCTTTTGATATCAACACATGGGAGATTTGAGTCTGTCCAAGACATACTAGGGAGAAAAATAGGGAGAAAAATAGTTGATCACATCTCCAGACACCTCTGTTGAGATCAAATCCAGAGCAATAAGGAAGAAATACCAGATACATGGCTGCTGATACATGGTAGAATTTTAACATTCTACAGTAGGCTAATTCTGAAGCTGAGTATTTCTGCCTGCCTATGGCAGCTATCTGCCTAAACAACACTACCGCTGGGCAGCACATGGCAAGTACATCATCAAATAAAGAATCCAGCTGATTGTGTACATCACTTGCAGGCTTTGAGCATTCTCAGAGCTCACTTCCCATTCAGTCTTGAACCCTGGCTTGGATGTGAATCAGCAGTGATGTACTCTGGCCTCTACTACACAGGACTGCAGAAGACTACACTGTCCTAATGACCTTCTCTAGCCTCAGCATTCACTAATCAGCTGGATTTCTATATGAATTAGCTCCGAAAGAACTTCCTGCTACAGAACAGACAGGTGAAGGGCCTGGCTGTTAAACCTTTCAGGACACACCAGTCTGGGTGTCTTGCCAGACAGTGTGTAACAGACAGTCCTATCTTTTATCTTACTTGCTGCTTTCTTGAACTTAACAAAATCTGCTGCTCTGCTCTGATGCCCTGCAGCCTGCCCTTTGAAGATGCTGCTGTAGCCAGAGTGTGGAAGGACAGTTTTAGAGAGGACAGAACAGAGGTGAAATTATTCTTAGGTGACACAGAAAGAGCCTATAAACAGAAATGCATCAGAGTAAGCTGATTACAGGATGCATGGGCTCACATAGAGCTTCGGGGGACTACCAGAATGTATTCCTGACTTTAAAATCAAAACCACACCAGCAAATACCAGGAAATTCTTAGAACTGCAACAAAAATACTCTAAGTATCCACTGTCACAGTGCTAGAGGGCCAACAGTTGGCAGGTAGAATTGAGTTTTCAAGCAGCCTACACCCAGTAAGGCCTGGGAATGCAACGCTTAGGCACTAGCACTGCCTTCCTGCAGCTGTCCCCACTGCTGGCAGGAGGAAGAGTAGTGTCAGTCTTGTCACTTAAGAAGGGATTGTCACATGATGCACTAGCAGTTTAATGCCAATAGGAAGCACAGAGCTGTAGCCTTAGTGGAACTGTTCTCAGGAGATATCACTATCATTTTTTAAGAAAAACGTGGCCAAAAAGCTGCGGAAAGTGGGAGTGAGGCACGAGCTGAAGACCTGACCAAGGGCCAGGAGCCTGGAGCTGGAGCCTGCAATGGGAAAAGACTGTGCACTCCAACAGATGGAGCCAGGGCCCAGGTATGAGCACCACACAGAGGAGCAGGAACACTCACTGGGCACAGTCACCCAGCACTGGGTTTCCAGCACCACCTGAGGGCATTTTTGTCTTTGGAAGTAACCACAGCATAGGCAGTGACACAACATCACCGGTGTCTGTGATCTCCTCCATTGCATGGCCTGAGCAAAACTGTGTCAGTAAGTGGAAAAAAGGAAATCATGTGCTGACAGAAGAGTATGAGCCATCACTCTGGCTCATCCTTTCCAGCCCCTGCAAAGGGTAAGCCAGAGCAGTGGCTGAGAGAGCCTGTCCCAGTGCCTTCAGAGATCCCCCAGCAACACTGTGGGGACACCTCTGCAGCCCTAGCCAGACCCCACACTGCTTCACCCTGTTACCCTAGCCTCATTCCACAGTTCAAGCTCAATCACCATTTCTCTCCCCAGCCATCATGCAGGATCTGCATAGGAAGCAGTCACATCTGGAAGTCAGTCCTGAATTAATCGTCCCCACCCTCAGTGATCTGTGCTGTGCACTTACCAAGCCATACAGCACCGACTCAGTGGCCCAGCAGTGCTGATCCTGCAGCATCATTCCTCATGAGCCATTGCAGCACCTGGCAGCTTCCCCACACTCTCCTGGCTGTCTCTCCAGGACTGATCTCTCCTGCTTTGCAGCACGGTCGCTCCGTGTCCACAGCCTTCTAGCGAGCCTGCTGTTGCGCTTTCCTTCTGATGTAGCCGCAGGTCACTGTTTAGCAGTCCCTGCCCCTTTTGATAAAAAAAAAAAGCTGTGCCACACCGGTGAGCCAGTTCACAGCAGCCCTACTGAAAGTTGAAATACAGGGGAGGCAGTTAAGGAAGAGTGGAGCTTTATCCTTGCAAAGATACAATCCCGTTAGCTTCAGGAATGGGATATAGTCACACTTGTAAGGAGAGCCTTCAGCTAGGGGAAAACTGATTTTCCTGACAGTGCAAAACCAGAGAGGCCCTTTTCAATAGGCTTCTTCTCACTGTATCCCCTACTTACTTGTCTTCTGGTCCAACTAGGAAGGCGATGACTTGAAGGATGGGGTGGAGCTGCTACTGGAGATGTTCCCAGCTTGTTCCATGAGCCAGGCAGAGAAGGCACTCGCCATGGCCCTAGGGAACCTGGAGGAAGCAGTGCAGTTAATTGTGGAGGAGAAGGTGGAAATTGGCCCAGCAGGTGCAAATGTGAAGGTACTGTACATCTCAGCTGGATGGCAGTGGGCCAAAGAGCTGGGCAGAGCTCAGACACAAACATATCCCAGCTGTCTGCAGCAAACAAAAGCTTTGACTACAGGACAGCAAGCCAGGAAAATCACCCAGAGCAATATCCCCTCTCCCTCCCTTGGCTCTCTGAATACAGGCTGTGCCCACAGCCGAGCCAGCATCCCAGAAGTGCTGTGGCTGGCACTCCCTTTCCCACAGGGGCTGGAGTGCTCCCCCAGCAGCTGGGCTTACTGAGCTAGTGGGGGATAGCTGTACACTCCACCTGTGTCACTACTCATGCACCCATCTTGTCTCCTCTCAGGAGCTGGCACGGCCCCGCAGAACACCCAACCATGAGGAATTAAAGCAGGTTATCCTACAGAAGTAAGTACCCAGCAGCAAAGGACCCTTTACTCTGCTCCCCGTAAAGGAAGAGGTGGCAGTCTGGGAAAGATCAAACTGACAATGTAATCTATAAGGAACTGGGGCTGTACAGTGTTTACTAAGGATGCTGTGAAGCTGATTTGGGTGTAGCTGAACATAGATCTAAGCACAAAGACAACCATCAGGTGGGAAAAAAAAAAAGCCAACACATTTGTCTCCTTCTCTGAGACTTTCCATACCCACCTGGTTCTGTTCCTGTGTGGCTTGCCCTGGGTGACCCTGCCGTGGCAGGGGAGTTGGACTCAATCTCAAGGTCCCTTCCAACTGCTACCATGCTGTGATTCTGTGTTTCTTTTAGAGCTCTGGCACATAAACTGGTTACCTATCCCAGCTGGGTCACAGCACTGGCTGTGTTGAAGGTTTCTGCCTCCTACAGCTATAGTGTAAATCCACCAGCATCGGAGGTCCTGGTTAAAGGTTCAAGGCACAAACATTGTGCTGCAGCTCAGGTAACACCCAGAGACTTGTAGAACTACAGCAACTCATTCATACTTCCATCCTTGGAGATGATCCAAACAAGGCTAAAGATACATTTAAGAGACTTCCTGTACAACAACACTGTGAAGATTAAATCTCAGTTGCTGACAGTATGAATTCAATACATTTAAAGAAACTTCTCTAAAGTCTCCCTATGGACTTCTTGGGAATGAAAGTGGTTTTAGATTGGTTTACCTTTACTCATTTCCAAAAGCAATTAATCCTCAATAGGCAAACCCACACTGTGGTTTCATTGATCTGCTTTAAGATCTCAGGTTTCATGAGTATTGTCCTGCTGGCATGCAGATTCCATGGGTCTATACAGCCACATCTTTTCCACCACTTAACATCCAGTGACAGAATAAACAGTCGATGGGCCAGGGAAGATAAAGGCAGAATGGCATCTAGGCAGGGTTAGCAGTCCCTGTCCTTGCCTATCTTCTGTCCAGGCTTGTTCCAGAGTAGTATGTAAGGGAACAAAAAAAATATCACCAGCTGCTAGTTATGTAGGAACTTCACTTTAATGACATTTTGGCAACATCCTGTATTTTAAACATCACTGAAGCACAGGTACAGAGAGCAGATCATCATAGCTGAAGATACACAGGGACAACTATACTAACTACTGAGGGAGAAGTCATGGTCAGCTGTGCTGTCACCTGCTAAGCCAGCACCAAAGTCTCAAGAGTAGTAACTCAGCAGTACAGCAAGCAAATGCTTGGGCCCTGATATTTTACTCACATAGGTTCGGAATGAGGTGCTTTTATTAAGTTGCTTCCAGCACAGACCTGTTTTGTAGTCAAGTAGTAGCAGGTAGAGTGTGAAAGGAACACCATCTCTTCGGGGCATAAGCTGCCAACTTGGTCCTGTAATTTCACCTCTGTCTCCTTTGGCTGTCATCACTGGAGCCAAGAAGGAACAAAACTGCCCTGATGGCAGAGCACACCAGATCTCAGCACCTCTCTCAGGTTTTCAGTGGCTACTGACAGTCTCAACAGCCTGAGTAGTCAATACCCTTTGCATATCACCAAGGATGCTACTCCAGGAGAATCCTGCTGGATTCTCACCAGAAGGATGACACACTTCTTGCCTATTTCATTCAGAGGAGAACATTAAGTGCTCCTAGCTACAGTCTAAGCAAGTAGGACACGTTGCATAGCCACAGCCCAGCCCAGCCCAGGCAGAATGGGCATAGGCTGTGAATAGCCCCATGCAGTCCATGTATGCACAAGGAAGAACTTTTTCTCAGTAAGGGTGACAGAGCTCTGCAGCAGGCTGCCCAGGGGGGTTGTGGAGTCTCCATCTCTGGAGACACTTAAGACCCGCCTGGATCTGTTCCTGGGTGACTTGGTCTAGGTGATCCTGCTCAGGCAGAGGGGTTGGACTAGATGATCTTCTAGGTCCCTTCCAACCCCTAATATCTGTGAATCTGTGAATCTGTGAAAGTCTTCCCCAACTGCTGCTTGTGTTTCAGATACATGATGGTGGATAGTGCAGATGACCAGAAAACACATCGGCCAGCTCCACCCAAAGAGGTAAGAGCAGCAGTCCCAGATCAGCAGCAGTTTGAACGCCCTTTGGCTACAAGGTTTAACAAAGGAAAAACAAACAGGCTGCAAGTCCAAAAGGCAACAGGGCAGGCTGAAGGCAGGACCATTCAGAGAGTCCACTACTCAGCAAAGAGGGAAGATTAGCTTAGCTAAGGTGCTGCAGGGTCTGTCAGTTCCTGCCATTCCCAACTGGCATGGCTCCTGCTCCCCCCTATCAGACAGCTTCCTTCCCAGTTTTGGCCAAGATTCCCAACACAAAGGATAGGTAAAGCAGCCCACCCCAGACTTCCTGCATGCCCCACCCCCCCCAGAGCACACCTCTGCTTGTCCCCTCCCTAGCAGTGTGTCTGTCCATCCACTTGGTGTTAATGTCCTTCCTCTCCAGGCTCCCAAGAAGCTGATCCGTTACATCGATAACCAGGTGGTGAGTACAAAGGGAGAGAGGTACAAAGATATCAAGAAGCCTGAGAGCGAGGAGATGAAAAGAACCTACATCAGCCTCAAACCAGCCAGGAAGTACAAGTTCCACTGACAGCCAGGTCCTCCAGCTCTTCAGCCTCCACCTCACTGGCCAGGAATGGACACGTGGCACTAAGGATGAGAGGACTCCTCCACCTGCCATTAAATGGAACTAACTTGGGAGCCAGAACACTGCTTTTCGCTTCTTCAACTAACCCAGCTGACAAGGTGACTTCTCTCCTTGTGTAGCTGTCCCTCTGCCCCAAGGGGCACACCACAGTGGCTCTTCAGGGCCTGGGCATTCTCTGCTATTCCTTGCATGGGACATTTTTAGTTCTAAGATGTGGCTTGTACATTTGCAGCAAGGTTTTTACAAGTCTTTGTGCACTGTTGCTTTAAAATGAGTGCCAGTGTTAATAAAAACGATGTGAGTTGGTGTGTAGTTCAGCCAAACCATGCACATGCTTCACAGACACCACCTTCAATCCCTCCTGGGGCCAAAAATAGGAACAGTCATCCTCTTTTACCCCCAGTTACTCTCTTCATCACACTCACCACAAGGTGTGGCTGTTGTTGGGTTAACCATCTAGCAGAGACAAGAGCTGAGGCTCAACTCCAGAGCTAGGCTCTCCCTGCCAACTCAGCCTCCAGCACCCCATAAGTCCAGCTGACAGCATGGCCAGGGCTCCTGCTGTTTGTCAACAATGCTGAGTGCCAAGGCTCCAGACATGGGATACAGAGCAAGACACAGGAACAAGTTAAGTCAGAAAAGTCAGAAGCTGGAAGAAACAAATAGCAATGACCAGCTACTTTCAATGACAGCACAGGTAGGTTTGGTGTTTTTCTGTCAGTGAAATTGCAGTTAGGAGCGTGTTCCCCCTGGAAACAACTCCCACCTTGCACCAGCCTAAACCAGCACCCCAGGCCTGGACAGACTGCACTGCCTGCATTAGGGCCATGCTAGCCCTTTGGTGCCAGGCTGGACAGTGTCTGTGGGCTGGGCTCACTCTGCCCTCCTCCTGGAGCCTAGAGGGGCCTGCCCTCTCCCAAGAGAAGGGCTGGTGGCTTTTCTCCTGTCTGCTCCAGCTGGCATCGTTCATTCCACAGTTCTGCTGGCATGCCCTGCACACCCACCCTGGGGGACAGTCCCATCACTCTCCTGCTTTCTGGACAGCTGCCGCTTAAAGATTTAAAATACAACAAATAATAAATCCTGTCTATTAGCTGACCTGGCCAAGGCCTGTTGAGCACCATGGTGTTCCTGGAAGTCACTCGCTCTCCCCACACTACTGCAGAGGGAGCTGCTTTCCTCAGAGGCACCAATGAAGCTCACTCACAAACACCCAGTGGCTGATAAAACAGCCCCAGAGGAGTGAGCCCCACTTGGGCCAGCCTCACCAACAGGACCAACCTCCCCACCTGCACGTCTCCACTGCAGCCGGTTCCGGCATCCTCCCAGGATCCCAGCACTGCGTCAGTCCCCCCCGCCCCAGCAGCCACAGTTCTAGATCTGGAGGTTGATGAAAGGGGCGAAGCCAACCACATCCTGCAGGAGAACAAGAGCTCTCTGCAGCGGAGGTTCCACATCCAGCTCCACCCCACGGCTTCGGAGGATGCTCAGGCTGGACTCGGCCACATTGTGGCAGTGCTTCACCTTCAGCGAGCGCAGCTTGGGACAGTACTCAGCCAGGACCCTGCCAAGAAAGAGAGCACATGCAGGCTGCAAGCCAGGACCTCCTAAGTGCACCACTCACCCTCTTCTCCACTCTCAGCAGTCACGACTGTGCCACACACACACAGCATCCTTTGGGAGGAGCACCCTAGCAGTCTGCAAGAAACTCAAGGGACACGGCTGTATCCCAGACCTATCCCCCATAACATGCTGGGAAATTTGCACACAGTGCTTCTCCTGAAGGGCCTGCTAGTGGCTTCTCCCCAGACTGAGCTCTTGTTGCTTTCAGCATGATGAAATCTGACTTTTCTTCTCTGATTCTCTTCCCCTCCCCAGCCCAGCCACTTGCCATCCCCTCCCCAGCTTGCCACGTTGCTCAGTACCTGATGGAATCATTCTTGACTCGCAGACACCCCGTGAGATCCAAGTGTTCCAGCTCAGGGCAGCACTTGGCAATCTCCTCAACCGCCACATCACCCACATTGGCATTGACAGCCAGCGACAGAGACTTGAGCCTGCTGCACTTCTGCACCAGGTAGCAGATGGCCTCATCCTTCAGCTGGCGACAGGCCGTCAGGTCCACAGCCTCCAGTGCCTTGCAGTGGTCAGCCAGGCTGCGCAGAGACAGGCTGTCCACCCACTCGCAGTGTGCCAGGGAGAGGCAGCGCAGGCCGGGGCAGCTCAGGGAGATGGCCACCAGCGCGTGGCGGCTCAGCTGGGCACAGCCCTTCAGCTGGATCTGGTGCAGGTGGTGGTTCTGCCCGATGACTGGGAGCAGCTCCCTGTCCGTCAGCCAGTCGGAGCAGTTCTGGAGCACCAGCTGCTGCAGTACTTCATTGTCCTTCAGCAGGTTAATGAAAGCAGCTCGAGGGATGGCAGGTCCGATCTGTGTGGGAAACCCAGGAAGAGTGACACATCCCCCACAGTTTCATACCAGCCTGGTCCTCACCAAATACCTTCTCCCACTGTGAAAGCGGTGACCAAAGTCACCCTCTCTCCTCATCCCATGACAAAATATGCTGTCAGGCTCTCCCCCCTCAAGCCAAGGCTACTGCCACAAGCTAGAAGGTGGCCCAGCTTCTCCATCCCCCATCATCACCACTGCATTTATACACTCATTTTGAGTTCCACACCTCTGTTCTCTAAAATCTCTTTGCTAAACCACTCTGTGTCCTCACAAAACAGCAGCTAATCCTGTCTTTTCAAGTCACAGGCAGTGTCTCCCAAGGCCAGCATAAGTTTTCCCTGAAAACCAGGCACAGTTATCTCCTGCCAGACCCACCCTATTACACAACCTCTAAGAAGCAAAAGGCCATGCCACTCCAGAGCTGGCAGGTGTTTCTGCCAGCCTGTGCCCCATAATGGCCTGGGTGGAGCTTCCAGGCTCACCCCTCCCAAGGCCTCTTGCTAAAGACACTGGAATTACTGGGCCTTGAATCACTGCCTCTCCTCCCCAAGCCCATCTGTCCAGTCTAACACCCAAGCCAGTAACTCAAGCTCCCAAGCAGAAACCAGCCTCCTTGCCAGGGGTTTCTTCTCCCCACATAGTCAAATGCTCCCCTGTTAGCTTCAGAACAGTGTGGCAGTTGTGTCTCCTCCACCCTCAGAGTCATCCAATACCTGACTTGAGTCAAAGCAGCGCATGTTGGCCAGGTACAGCTGGATGAGAGCCTGGAATGACTTGCTGACCCTCTGCAGGCTCAGGAGCTGCTGCAGTGGCAGATGACAGAGGATATGTGGAACCAAGATGTCTTCCCAGGGCAGGTCCAGGAGGCATCCCCTGGGTGGGGTCAAACTCATCATCAGATGCCAGGGAGCCAGGCTTCGGTGGGAGCCAGGCTAGATCACCTCACACCTACTGCCGGGTGCCTCTAGGGGGAACATCCAGAAAGAAAGACTCAGCGATGTCCTGCAGTCAGGCCACTGGGTAAAACACCTTGGCTAGCCATCAGCTCGGCGCACACCAGCTACCTGCGTCACACCTCCTCCCGAGCCTGGGACATTCACTGCTTAGGCATCCGAGTCCTCCTGCCTGCACTGCTCTCCGGGAGAGCTCGGGTGGGGCTTCTCACCAGCTGCTCGAGGAGCCCCTGTCCCTCAGTAAAGCAGCATCCGACTGCAGCTGCGTTGCCAGCCTCCCCCACCACAACTTTGGCTGCTGTTTTGTCTAAGAACCACTCTACACGGCAGCTAATCCCCTGCACCCACTGCTGAGACCCTCAGGCACCTTGCGAGGCAGAACGGGCAGGCACCTGCTCCTTCCCGTGGGGAGTGACGAGGCTCCGGGCTCCCACCAGAGAGGTCTCCCCACAAGGAGCGAGGACACAGCATCGCTGCGGAGATGAGGCCGCTGCGGAGATGAGGCCTCTGCGGAAGCCGCAGCCTCGGGCAGCGAGGGGCAGGGCAGGAGCAGAGAAAGGAGCAGAGCGGTCCCGGCAGCCCGGAGCCCCTGCAGCTCTTGACAAGCCCTCAACAGAACCCTCAGCTCTGGAGAACGTCGCCCGCGGCCTTTGCTCTCCCCCCCCCATCCCCAGAGGCCCCGCTCGGCCTCAAAGCCGCCCCCGGGCCCGGTTCCCGGGCTGTCCCGCTGCCGCCGCAGCGAAGGGGCCGCGGGAGGGCCGACAGGGGCTGCACGTGGGGGCCACCGGGTGGCGG
>JANHGL010004149.1:0-56974 GCA_024611195.1 Ceyx melanurus | reverse complement strand
CATTAAAACTTTATGTCCAACATGACAAGACAAAAAAATCAGAAAGAGAAAAAAAAAAAAAAAAAAAAAAAAAAGAAATGAGAAAAAAAAAGTCAACCCCAAATAGAAACTTTCAAAAGAAAGGAACGTTAAATATTCCATATGATCTATTAGGGATTTTACATCCCACAGATTTCATGGTCTCATATTCAAGAGTAACAGATCACAATAGCAAACTGGAACAGTTTGGCTTGGAATTGGGAAGGAGCAAGACATGAGATGCCTGTCTTCCCCCTTTCAGTAACCAAAAATAGACATGATGCACTTTATGATCAACCCTTTGGGATCTTAAGAAAGATGTTCTCTAGAGCTCATTTCTCTTATCAAAACTGAACCTGTTACCAAGAAGGATCAGGTGGGATAATTTCAGAGTAGAGACAGAGAGAGGTGACACAAAAGGAGCACTGTATCACCACACCTAACATCCTGTGGACATCATCCTTACTGGTCTAGGGCAAGCAACTCAATCTCATGCATGCTAGAGTGAAATCAACATAAAAGAACCAAGGTTATCATGAAACACAAGTTAGAACAAACTAACTAAAACCAGTGTCAGATCACCAGACTCCATAGATCAAAATTCCCTCTGCCCCACCACTGTCAGGAAGAACAGCACTGCTACAGACAATGCCCAATACACATCTGCAGCTTTTTCACCTGCTATGCCACTTCTGTTTCTGCTCAGTGACACAATTTCAGGGTTTAAGGAGGGATCATACTGGAACAAGCTCATTACTGTTGTTGACTGGAATCCAGAAATTAGCATCACGTGGACAGCAGCATCTTCTGTTCCCTAGAAGCAGAAATGAAGAAAATTTCAGGGATAAGAATCTACCACTAAGTGATTCCCTATATTCCTGTATTTCCCATGTTTATTAAATGAGTTACATGGCACTGACAAAATTTGCATACACATCAGAAGGTACTTAAATGTGTCCAGTTATACTGGCTTTAAAGGAACATCTATGTAAAGCTAGAAACCTTATAACGCTCCCAGACTGGCAGATCTTCATTTGCTGCATCCAGACTAATAAATTAAACAATGGTAAGTCATAGGCATAGATATTTATCCCTACTCTTCAAACTATTAGCATCACCCTGGGTATAATTGTTCCATGCAGTAAAGAACACTGCTGCTAACAGTCCCGAGGCGTGTTTTTCCACAACATAGATAATACCCAAAGGGGGTCTGGATGTAAAGTAAAAGATTTGTAGCTGAAGAGGGTTCAATAATGTGAGCAAAAACAATCATCCCAGGCTTGCTTAGTCATAGAATTATAGAATTGTTCTGGTTGGAAAAGACCCTTAAGATCATCAAGTCCAACTATTAACCCAGGACTGCCAGATCACCACTAAAACTTGTCTCTCAGCACCACATCTCCATGTCTCATCTATCCCTCCAGGGATGGGGACTCCACCACTTTTAATGTCCAATCCAAATCTTCACTTGTGCAACTTGATGCCATTTCCACTTCTATCACTCATGACATGAGAAAACAGATTGACCCTCACCTGGTTCCAACCTCCTCTTAGGGAGTTTTTAAGAATGAGGTCTCCTCTGAACTTCTTTTTCTTCAGGCTAAACAATCCCACTTCCTTCAGCTCCTCCTTATAAGCTCACCAGCTTCTTTGCTCTTCTCTTGACAAGCACCAGCACTTCATTGACTTGGAGTCAGGGGCTCAAAACTCAACCCAGGATTTGAGGTGCGACCTCACTAGTATTTAGTACAGGAGGACAATCCCTGCCCTAGTCCTGCTGGCCCCACTGTTGCTAATATAAGTCAGGATGCTGGTGTCCTGCCTGGCCACCTGGGCACACTTGTCTCATCTTCATCCAGCTGTTGACCAGAACCCACAGCTCCTTCCCTGTCAGGCAGCTTTTCAGCCAAGGAAACCTAGTAATCTACTAGTAAAAATCTGAAAGTAGAGCAATTTTCTAGAGTTCAAAGCTCCAGTTTTGTTTATGTCATGCTTACCTAACGATGATGGAATCTGAATTTTTGGCTGTTCCACTAGTTTTCATAAATCACTGATCAGTCTATTGTTATTTACTCTGTTCTAAGCCATCACTGGAGTTCATAACAAATTGTCCCACAGCCAAGACTTGGCTTATGAGCTGCTATTTGCTCTTCTGTCACTATAGCTCAGGCCATGAAAGCATAGAAAAGCCTGTAGGCTGCTAAGTGTTCTCCCACTGTGGTTTCTTACCCGAGGGGGAACTTTACATTCAATTCTTGTTGAATTTCTAAAATCATCCAAAATTGGGCAAGGTTGAGATCCAAACAACACCAAGTTTATCCCTTCCAGATTGGTCCCCTTGAGAGCCACTCGCAGCCCTCCTGCAAAACAAATAAAGAATATTAATAAAGTATTCTTTATTAATAGGTGACTACTAAAGGCTGTATTGTCTTTCAGTTGATCTGGTGATGATCTGTATGCACCTCCTTGTGTCTAGCTTCCTCTCTTTCACCAGATATTCTTCTTACCTTTTTTTTTTTTTAAATTCTTTTTCATGATATGTGACAACAGGGTTTGTTTCTCAGTTTCTTTTTTTAATGACATACTTATTTAAACCGGCAAGGTCTGGCCTGTGATCTCAACCTTTGAAAGATCCCCAACCCAAGAATGATCAGGAAGGAAGGAAGGAAGGAGCACTAAGAATGGAAAATGAGCTTAACACAGCAGGTGCTTTCACAGTTCAAATAGCTGCCAAGCACCCTGCTGTCAAAAAAGCCTGTAGCATGTGTCTAGGAAACTTAGGTTAGAAAGGGGACTTGGCAGGGCTTGAGACTTAGCAGAGTTGTGAGGAATGTCACGGAGGGTTTGATTCTATGAAGCACTGAGCAAAATCACCTCTCCCTTGTGCCATCCAGAACTGAACCTCTTCAATCACATGCAGGATCATACCCAACACAAGTCAGACCCGCACTTGATCTTCCTACGGCACCCTGTTCTGATGCAAAGAGTCAAGGTACCTCTCTGCTTTTTCGAGTGACTAGAGGATTCAGGGATGTTTCAAAGAGAAATAGGAAAGAGCACAGGAATGGATGTTAATGGCAATTCTACCCTGGACTTTGTTTTTTGATGCAGTTCAAAGATAACAAACGAAAAAACCAAAACAAAACAAAAAAACCAAACCAAAACAAAAGTTATATTCTCCAACTAGAAAAAATTTACTGCAGAGTTTCAGGACTATGGCTGGACAGACAGACTGCTCAGACAGGAATTTTATTAATGCAGTGTTGAAGTAGATGTGTTAGTATAGCCACATTACAAAACAACTGAACTTTTTACAATGCTTTTCTTGTGTGAGGTAAGTAAACTGTACCATAGAAGTCATTACACATTGTTATTATTGTATCTTTTCCTCCAAGCATCATTTTCTGCTAATTCTTCAAAGCAACAGGGAAGTCTAGAAGTTTAATCTTGATTTTTCTCTGGCAGCAAAACCAGGCAACAGTAGCAGTCAGATATGTTAACAGCAAGCTCCCTCCATCTACTGGAGCATGGCAGTATGTTTAGTAGGGCATCTCATGCTTATAGTTAGGTCACAGGGAACTCCCAGCACAGCCTCCCTGAGACCAGAGGGACATGATACAACAAAGTATATGGTGCTTCCTGGCATCCTCTCTCCATTGTTTGCAGAGACAGAAACTAGAACTCTAGAATGAAGCCACTTGTCTAACATGATAATTGTCAGATAAAGAGCCTCAGATTTAGAGTGTAAAATGCATGTGTGTTGTGCAAAGACTAATGCTCTTTAAGTTTTGGTATCTACACTTATATCCATATGCAGTGAAATTCTGCATATGTGCACTTTACGATAAGATTGAAGAGAGGTATTTTAAATGGAAGAAATTAAAAACACAGATGGAAGCTGTAATTCTTTCCAATTATAAATGTTGAAGGCGTATGTAATGTAAGATAGCATTATACTTGCTTTCTTTTTAATGAGTGACAGATCACTAATTGGGAGAACTGGATTGTCAGCAGAGGAAATGAGTAGCAAGGCCCAAGCACTATACCTTGCCATTGCTTGCTTTTTCATTTTGAATATTTTTTTCATTAATTAAAGCAGTGAGTTTCAGCCTTATGTACTATATGACCCTTCCACTGGAAAGAACAAAAGAAAACTGAAAGAGCAAAAGGGTTAGGATCTCTTTCTTGGTGCATACTCCAACAAAACAAAGAGGTGGCCATGACATCTTGCTCTTCAGCTTAGGAACCCTTTATTCTTCCAAGACAATCCCACAGCTCATCCACACAGATTCACAGACTATAATTCCCTTCCTCTTCCTGCTCAAAGGTGGACAGTTGTCCCAGCCACATGCCTGAGCTAACTGCATGGTCAGTCTACGCCAATACTTCTGCTCTCAGTAATGTTTGTTAACATGAATGCACCTCAGTAATGAATTTTTTTTTTTTGCCAAAAGTCTGGATTACCTTTACTGTTAGAGTCAAACTGGGCCATATTGTTTCTAGATGCATTCCTAGCTGCTTTGAAAACAAGACACATGCTGACAACATTGGTTCTTACTGCACAATCCAGGTATGTCAAGAGTGTTGTCTACATTTCTCATAAGGTTGAGGGAATTCTCTCCTCTCCCAGTAAAAGGGTGGCTTTCTACAGCCTTTGATTTGGCTTAGCTACAGTTGTCTAGTCACCCTGATGGAACTTCCAGGTGAAGTCCTCTCATCTGTGTCACATACAGGACAGTCGAGAGGCATAATGGTCTTTTGGCCCCAGTCCTATGGAAAATATTTCCATTTCTTGTCTTCAGGGATGGAATATAGCATCCTTTATTTCCTCTTCTGTTTCAAGGAGGAGAAGGGTAATGGAAATAGAAGGAGCTTCAGCTTAGTTTGAGCTTCTCTAAGTTTCTTAGTTTTGTATCTAAACACAGAGAAATTTCCCATTTTATCAGAATATGAATTCAACTGGACAGAAATGAACCAAAGTTTAGCCATTCCACAATTAGACCAGATGAATCCAAATACTACAAAGCTATGTATCTAATGAATATGGAAAGTAAGCCATGATGCACTAGTAACATTCTAGGTTGTTGGAATAAATACCCCTGCACTAGAACTTACAGTTCTCAAACAAAGCTAGTCAGGGAACTCCACAAAGAAACAAGAAAAGTCTGTCTCTCATTGCAAGAAACTTGCCCCAGTGTTTTGGGCTACACAGAATGTGTCCAGCCATATTATACCTATTTTTGTCACATGAAGACCTTGATAATCAAAATACAGAAGAACTGAAACACAGTGAAAAGCAAGAACCCAAAAGCAGATGTCCCCTTCGGGCTGGTTTTCCATTCAGACCTACCAATCTCTGAAGCTGTAGGAGGTTCAATAGCTACCAGCTTTGGCTCAACTCTTAGGAAGATGTCCTCTCCTGTGGTGCCATTGAGTGCGAAGCCATAAGGTCTCACCAGTAGTGCCACCTGATAGACACCCACTGGCAGAGTCTCCATCTGGCAAGCCACTTTGGTTTGATTCAGTGTTATGACATGGCAGGGCACATTGTTCACCTCCACCTGCACAGCTGGCTTCTCCTCAGTGAAGCCATCTCCCCTGATAACTACTGTGGCCTGGGACCCATCATCTGAAGGAATATAATCAACAGGATTACTCATGAGTTTTGATGTAGCAATGACCAGGATTTACTTCAACCAACACTTAAAAGTTTTTATCATCTTCATCAGGACATCTAAAAAAGTACAACACTTATGATCTGCCATTCTCCCTCATAATTGCTGTTCTTGAAGGTCCCTGTTGAGCCACTACTTTTTTCTTAAATTTCTATCAAAAATAACTTGATCCAAGTGACACCTTTATGCACCAAGCTTAACACAATTTATTTCCATTTATGCCTTTACCATCTTCTTCAAAGTAAAAAAAAAAAAGTTTGCACTATGTATCTTCAGTCTGGAGCTGACCAGAAGTGCCCCACTAGAAAGTGTAATTTACAGAAAATCAGAAATTTTAAAAAAAATTAGAAAATTTCAAAAGAACATGCACACACAAAATCATCAGCATCTGCCCAATCTTTTCCACTGAACAGGGTTTTTTCCATTTTATTCAGACACAAAGCCCCGTTACCTGATGAATACTCCACATCGCTGACTAAAGGGGTCAACTCCTTGCTGAACTGGAAAGAGCATGAACCAGAACAGTTTGCAAGGACATCATTCACCACTACCACCACCTGGAGACAGAGAAGAAGATTACCCTAAAGCTGTGAAGGAAACAGATGTTGTCTAGAGCCACATCTACCTTGTAGACCTGCAGCGTGATGCCAGTAGCCACACCAAGCTACTGAGAGCACTGACTGTGCCAGAACTGAGTACAGTCTGACAGCTGTTTATCCTGCTGCAGTCTCATTATAATTTTAATTGCAAGGCTTGCTAGGGCTTGTCTTAAGTAAAGCAGAGCATAGCTGTGGAAGCTGTATTGCCAGCCCTTCTCAGTGTCTGCAGGATCCTAACTCCCCTCATGCTGGGACCCACAGTGCCTCACAGTTCCCACTCTTCTAGTCATCCATTGAAAACTCTGCTTGGCATACCCCAGTTCTTCCCACCTTGCCTTGGAAACAAGCTTATTATGTTTAAGGAACCCTGTAGAACTAATTAGGATGAATCCCAGAATGTGTCTTTTCAGTATGCAGCCCTCAATGTTGTTTTCCCCCCCCCCCCTTGTTCATGTTGAAACAAGAAAGCTGGGCTGTGACCTTGGTTATCTAGTGAGCTAAAGAGAGATCTCTTTGGAGATCTTGATAGCTCAGAAGAGTGAACTGGTAAAGTATAGGGTATAGGAGAGCCCTTCATCTCTCTCCCAGGTATTTAGGGTGTGACAGGAGAGTACTCCAATACCTGCAAGCATGAGGAGCTCAGAGCTGCAAAGTACTCTGCTTGAATAGAAACACAGGAGAGGGACATTTTGGTGCTTGCTGCTAGCAGCAAGCAGGATAAATCTTCAAAAATGGAAAGAAAATATGATGGCTGCTGCTGCTCATTTCAAATAGTCTCTTTGAGGATATCTTTGCACTGCAGATGGCAGAGATATTTTTGGTTGTTGAGCCACTGGACTCCAGGCAGATCTCATTGTCTGAGAAACAGGCTCACCAAAAAGAAGATGAACCAGCCTCAAGGCTGCACAGCTGGGCTTTGAGCACATCCAGCATCACCCTGTTTTTGCTACATTGCCCAGCAGACTTTGCTGGAACCAAAACCAGCAAAGCACACTGCTCTGCAACATGAGAGCAGAGTTTGCAGCACACTTGTCCATCCAGTCACCTCATTTAGACAGGAAACCCTCCTTGCTCCCTTTCAACACATGAAAAATTGAGATCCACAGGGGTTTGTCCAATTCACAAACTAGTACCACGGCAAACATCTCATTTATTTTGCCCATCAGTGTAGCAGCAGGAAAGCTGCAGATGAATACAGAGTCATTCCCACATTTGGTAGCCAGCACCATATGACCCAGTAAGGTTGGGAGTTCAGAGATGAATCCAGATCTGTGTCAGCCCTTGTCCACAACCTCAAGAGAAATAGTCTTCTATCACCCATGATCACCATTCTCCCTACATTTAATAGATCCTGGAGGAAGGGTTTGCTCCACAAACCTGCAGAATATGACTAAATTTATGGCAAAGAACAGAACAGCAGATTTCTGGAAGTGTTTAGTGGCAGAAATAGGTACTTGACTACTTGAGAGACTTCTGGATCTACACAATCCTGGTGAATTAATAGAAAGCATGACAGCACATCTCACCTGTGTTTCATTATTGAAGGTAGCAAGCATGTCCCCAAATATGGGCCCAATAAACACACCTCCATCATAAACCACACGGCTAGAAATAGTTGGCTTCAGACCAGTGAGGTTTTCAGCAGAGACCTGGCAAAAACAAAACAAAGAATTTAAGTTTCTTGTCCATTTTGTTGGTGTTGTGATCTTAAATTAAAATTGTTCTCCCTGAGCTTTGCATCACTATCTCCTGGCAACTTCAAGTGTCTTCCATAACCCCTATCTCCAGGTCTAAATCTTCATTAGCCAAGGCTTCACAACACCTCCTTGCTCCCATTCTCACCTTGCAAGAAAGAAACTGAAACAAAAATGTTCACAGAATCACAATGTCAGGGTCTGGAAGGGAGCTTGAAAGATACTCTAGTCCAACCCCCCAGCCAGAGCAGGATCACCTAGAGCAGATAATTCAGGAATGTCTGCTTAATCTGCTATTCATAATAAGAAATCACTTATTTTAAGGTCCTACAGGTGTCTGCATAGAGATAAATGCTGTGAGAATGAATCAGCCAAGGTCAAAGATATTGTACATGGTTCAAAGTGAGTGTTAGTAAAAGAAATTACATTTATAAGATTGGGCAAGTCCCCAGTTTTTGTTTTCCAAGTCAGTGTCCAGATGTTTTCATAGCAAGAGTTTGAGTCTTTGGTCACAATGAAGTCACTGGTGTTGAAGTATGGGGCTGTAGAATTATCTACATTGTCTTGCAAAAGCTTGTGGAGATGATGGGAGGAGATGTGCACTGAAACACCTGCAAAAGACATTGGAAACTTCCTAGGAGAACATATCTACCTGCCCCTAGTAAAGAAAGATGTTTCATTATTAGTGTAAGGCTGTTGTGGTTCAAACTTCTAACTGCCAAAAAGCAGCAGAGGGACATTTACTGTATTCCAAATGCCAAAAGATCTGCACTATTAAACAGCATAAAAAAATATCTCTTCAGTTGGGACCATCAGAAATTTCATTAAGTAATACTTTTCACTATATGCAGACTATATTTTTGTGAGACATGAAATTTCAGTGTGCAAGGTATGTTTCTTCAAAATAGAAAGGTCAGAAATTTGCCAAAGAGAGGGGTATGCACAGAATCAGCCTTTCAAGGAGTCATTAGAGGTCAATCCCAAAATATCATTTGCATTTATTTATTTCTTTTGACATAAATACCCAGAGCCATTCAAAGTTGCAGATGAAATAAATTACTCTAAACCAGTTCAGTACAAATACTCTGAGACTTCATTTTTCTCTATTGTTTGACTTTATAACTAAAGTCAAGAAGTTTGGTATTGGCCTTGCTCCAATTAAACTCCTCACTTCCATTATAAACCTTTTTATTTCAATCCAACACAAGAAAACAACACCTAAGTGGTGCCTGTTTCAAGTCAAGCAATTCTGTGCACAAAAGCTTTTGTGGTATCTGCAGAGCAAATGCCAATCTTGGTAATCCCAGAAGAGCATCAATTTCCTGATAACCTGAAATGATCTTGTCATACAAAATGACCAGAAATATACATCAGCTGGACAAATATCACTGTAATGAAACCTTGGGATGCAAAAACCCCATGCAGGTGCTGATTCAAATTTCTTTAACAATATGGCAAATATAGTTGCTGTATGCATTTTAGGACAACCCCATACCTAGTATTTAGAAATACTTCCCTACCTACAGTCCTCATCTCCTGTCTGGAAAGATATCAAATTTAAAGATCTTTTGTAATGTGTTTAACCTACCAGCCTGCACCCCAAGCATTTCCAAAGTTCAAGATTGTCTTTTTCACTTGGTTTGCTGCTAAGGAAATCCAGGATCTGTACTCTCATCTTCTCTTACCTGGTATCATTATATTGGCCAAGTGGATGCAGAAGGTCCCTCCAATAGGTGGGGATGATTTTTGCAGTCTCTGAATGGTGAGGCTGACTCTCACATCCTCCACAGAGACGTAGAGATATCCATACTCCTTAGAGCCCTCCCCAAGCAAAGCACCTCTGTGTGACAGAAAGGGTTCACATGAAAAAAAAAAATTAGCAGGACTCTCACTTGTGACCACCCCATGTCACCAGCAGCAGAGGGATACATATAGGAACAACAGTCTTGAAGGTCCTAAGAAGACATTCAGAGCTCAGAGAGAAATGAATACACCCAACTTGTTTGCTATGTAAGCAGTGCACACAACAGAAAACTATAGAAACACACCGTTTTTAATAATGGTAGAAAAAATTATTCATACAGCACCAAGCACAAGCAAGTCCTGCCCCAGGACTAGTGATTTTAAAAGACCAAGTGCAACCAGGGCAGTAGCTATAAGGCTAAAAGCTTTTCTACTTCATTTTGTAGTCTCCTCACATGTATAAAAATCTTAACACTTCTGAATTTCAGCACTATGTTGTCTCAGAGATCACTCAACATTTCTAAAACTCACTATTTTATCACTTGTCACTAAATTCTCCTTTTTCCAAGTGAAAAGACTGGTACAATGATGCCACCATGTGGTTAAAAGTCTGGGTAACAGCTAAAATCTCAGAACTCAGCTGTGGCTTCTGAAGAGCGTATTAAGAGAGTATGAAACCAAAAAGATAACTAAACTTTCTTGTCTGATGTACAGCTGGTACTGCAAATTTTAGCTAATATTCCAGCCCTGGTGACAGCACACTGTATCAGAATACAGAGCAACATGTACTTCATATAGACAGATGTGTTTGAAGATACCCAGAGACAGTGATCACCCCACTCGTTTTTAAGTCATGTGCTTATTTTTGTTTTCATAGTATAACTAAACACTTAGGTTTGGAACGAGACCTTTAAAACTCATCTAGTCTGACCCCCACCCTGCACTGAGCAGGGATATCTGCAACTAGAGCAGGACCCCAAACAATCTCACCTGGAATGGTGCCAGGGATGAGGCATCAATCACCTCTCCGGGCAACCTGCACCAGTGTTTCATTTCAGTGTACTGAGAGTTAAATTAAGTATCTTAATTTAGAACTCAAGTCTATCTAATGAGTACAGATATCTGTGCAGGATTCAGTTGTCCTAGCAGTTTGACTATGGGCTATTTGAAATGCCAGGAGAAGACTGGTGAACTGTCAACCTGCAGTTTTATTCTCCACTGCCCCTCATATCATGTCTTAGATGACAACTAGCTTCTGACACATCAGGAGGAGCTGGCAGAGGTATTCAGGGTATGGAGATAATCTGCTTACTGTCCCTACCGTAGTGAGAGAAGGGGCAGACTTGCACCACAGCCAGAGACCACCCAGGACACATTGTAAGAGGGAGAAGACCCCACCACAGATACTGCTTCAACTCTCCTCCCACTTGGCCAAGGTGGTTTGGGATGCTTCTGAGAAACTGAAAGAAAAGAGCACAAGCATTATTAGACCAGGGAGAACAGCTGTCCCTGTGCTTAGGTTATTTTCATTTCAAAGCTGGAAAGATACCTGTTTGGGAAATTTGTTTGTTTGGTTTTGGGCTTTTTTTCTGGGCAAGAAGAATGTAACACTGAAGAGTTATGTTTGTAGAAACACATTTCACATATACCAAGAAAACTGATATCTTGCAATTCCTTACATTCAAGAAAACAAACTTTTGGAGCTTGTTGGGTAATGCTCTTTTGAAAAACTTTCAACCAGTCTTATCACTGAAGATTTTAATGGAATATCTTGGAAAGACAGTGAAATTAACAAAATAGAGAAAAAACAGACTCCTTTACCAGTCAAAGCTCTGTCTGCAATGATGACTTCATCGAGGTAAAATGACCCAGATGTTTTCTTTTGCAGCACAGGGCTCAGCAGGTCTATCTGATGAACAAACACTGGGGAGTTGGCAGAAAGGTCCTGGAGAAGTGAGGAGCTATTCACACACCCCTTCCACAGGTCAGTGCAGGTAAACATCCAGCTGGAAGACACCAAAGTTGAATGATCTCTTACAGTGAGATAGCAGCAATAAGTGGCTTTTGAGCTGCTTTGTGAAGTTCCCAAGTCCCATCAGGTGCTGCTGCTATTACTACTATTATTACTCATATACAATGCACATGCTTCAGTGGGAAATAAAGCTCTAGTTCTCTGCTTAGGTATCCTCCTTTGCATCACAGGAGTGTGATGTGGGAATGACTATCATTACTTTATCTTTAGCAAAACACTGTAATGGCATCAGTGACCTCAACACAGGTCAGTCCAGAGGTCAAGAGTTACTCCTCTTACTATGGCAAGTGTCACCCCTGGAAGTGATACATACCTTTTAGAGTTGGTTTCATTGAAATCCCATAGGCAGGTGAGGTTCCTCTTCACTGAGCATAAAGAGACATTGGTGTAGGACACTGAGATATGAAGGATATTGCTCATATGGCCTTTATGTGCAAAACACACCTGTAAAATGGGGGGGGGAGGGGGGACAAAAAACCAACCAACTTTCACTAATCAAAACAGGTAATTTGATAATAATGTCTGTAGAAAATATATTCCATTTAACACTGACAAGGAAAAGTATTGATCCAGGTCAGCAATAAAATCCAAGACCAAAATTGCCTTGAATAATACCTAGAGGAGATGGTGCACTAGTGCTCAGGTGACCTGTGTGCCACCATGTACCCTGAAACTCATCCCTTAGGTCACAGTGAGGCTTGGGGGCAAAACAAAGCTAGGAAACACCAACAGGGATTTCAAGTATCTGGGAAGGAAGAAAGGAGACTGGATGAGTTTGTGAGCTTTTCAAGTTACAAGGTTTGAAGTGGGTGTCAGGTAGAGAGAGAGGAATGGAAGAGTTCTGTGAAGGGGAACTGGAAGGACTACAGGAAGATTTTGGGATGAGTCATTCCCTCCTTCCTCCTTCTTTAATCCCCAACTCTTTGTCTTACTCCAGGTGCAAAAGAAAAGGTGAGAGAGTTGAAATCAGGTCCTTATTAAAAATAGGTGTAGAAGATGAACAGAAAAGAGAGAGTAGACCCCAGATAAGGACTTTTTTATTCCTTGTCAAAATTGGTAATCCCTTTATGCCTTCTATCTTTTCCCAACACCATCCCACCTTTCCTTTCCCTCAGCAAGGTTTGTATTTCCAGATGCAGATAGCAGCCAGATGTGTTAACATCTACACCTCAGGGATACCAAACTATCCATCCAGTCAATAAAAGGCATTCTGCTTTGTCCAACAAGCATTGCCCAAAAACATTATGCTTTGTGGATTTAGGGAAGTCTAAGCAGACCAGATGGTTTTGTTTCTGTTTGGGCTCTGAGTATTGAGTCTCCAATGCAATCTACTCATCAAGAGCAGCCACTTACATGTGTGTATTGACTAAGAACATATCTTGGTAGAGTTGATGGGGAGGTTTTCACCAGCTGACTTGGTCTGTGGACACTGAACCTCCCACAGAAAGGCTCTGTTCCACTGACAATGTGTCCTGTGGTACTGGCATCCTTCATATCTGACAGAGGGGGAAACCAGAGGGGGTGAGAAGCTTGAAAATTATTCAGGAGACACCAGTATGGTCAAGAGATTCATGACAAAGCAGGAAGAGGATATCCAAAATGCATCAGACACTTCTACTCTTAAATATCTCCTATCCAGATTAATAGCCAAAACCCACAGGGCAATGGTTCCTCAGTTTAAGAGTGCTGAAAGACACAACTAGAGCAGGTTGCTGAGAGCCCCTTCCAACCTAACCTACTTTGATAAGTATGTTGCAATGAGTCATACAATGTACTACAGTAAGAATCCCAAGTTATTAAGTTGGTTTTAATAGTAGTTCCATAAACTTCCCCATCCAAATACATACAAAATGACAGATGTCTGAGAAACAAATGTAGGTACTTAAATGCACTAAAAGTGAAAATTTTCTATCACTAAAAGTTTAAAGGAAATCAAGTCTCACTGGAAATACTGCTTATTTGCCACAAAAGTTCACTACCTTCTTTCTCAAAGCCATCACGGAAAAGGATTTTAGCAGAACTTGGCTCAGTTTCACATCCTACTGAAAGAAGTTCCTCTATTGCTGTTTGTACCTTCAAAAAAAAAAAAATTAAGTGAAAATGGTCACAGTACAACAGTGTCCAAAGCAGAGAGCTTCAGCACACATATCACTATATTTTTCATCAGCTAGAGGCTAGTGGTGAGGCAGCTCTGAACAAGCAGGTAGCCAAATGGTAGAGAATAAAATTCAACTCAACATATAAGCTTCCATGTCTAATACCCTTCAGGAGTCTGAGACATCCTTTAGGTGTCTAGCAGCCTCCTCAGAAAGGTTTCTTACATGAGCTCTCAAGACACTTCCAGTAACAAAAATCACCCTTATATAATGTAAAATTCACCTCAGCTTCTGGGTGCAATTCTTAACTACCATCAAATCCCAGAGCTCCATCAACTAGACCCCAGCAGAGGGCTGGGTTGTTAGTGTTTAATGACACTTACCTGGAGAGCTGTGGCATTTGTGGGGATCATTTTGTGCACTGTGTTATTCCAGGAGATACTGAACAAGCCTGTACCAAACACAGTCAACATCTGGAGAGCAAATAAGCACATAAATAAATGAACATAGGTATAATCTGCATGAGATGCACCAACTTCAAACCTGATATATTCTAACAAGGAGGGTTTTAGCACCAGTATTTTACCTTTTTAAACCTCTATAAATCAAGAGTCCCTTCAGCTACTCTTAAACTGCTTACCATCCATGGGCTCTCCTGACACCAGCATTTGGCTGCTGTTCTTAGATTAATGGGAGAACAAGGGATATACAACCTGTGCAAGACACACAAACAGCCACAAATGGTCCCTAAAACTCCTGACCCACAGCTGTGGCATTTAACCACTGAAAAAAAAGAAAACCAAACCAAAACAACCAAGCACATGCAAAGCCAACAAACAAAAACAATCAATAAACCCACATTGCTGAGCACTTCAGACTTATCTGACTACAATATAAGACTGACCAGGTAAAACACACCAAATGTGTTGTCACTAAGGAAGGGAAAATAAAATCTATCCAAAATTTGTACTAATTAGTATTAAAGTGAGGCATTAATGAGCAATATAAAGCCTGAGGTGAGATCAGTGTTGTTTACACTAAAACACTTGAGCAGAATGTAATGAAACTAAAGGGTTTACAAATGTCCACCAATTTGTGTGAAAACCACAAACACCTTTGCCTCATGACCCTGTTCTCAAATATCTCAGCAGGTTAAAACCAAGGTGGGAACACACTTTGTTTTGCAGTGAAAAGGCTGCTAGAATTAGGATTTGCTGCCAGCCATGTCAACAGAATCAGGGTGTCCAGCTCCAAGGGTTGAGCCCACAGCACTGACCTGCACTTCTGGAAGGTGCAAGGATTGAGCCCGAATTTCATGTCTCTCGATGTAGTAGCTGTTGACTATGTGAGGATTCAGCCACGTGTTATGGATTTGGACTCCAACTCTCATCCCATTGCTGGGTGCCTTTCCATGATGCCATGCTTCCAGGTAGTACCTCGAACCACCAGTTAGCTCAAACTTCTGGGATTTTGGCTGCCAGTGCTCACTCCAGCTCTTCACCCAGTTCTCAGACCACTCCGAATTGCCAGCAGGGAGAGAAGCTATTCTCCTCTGTGCCCAGAGCAACCAAAGCAATCAGAGATGTTTCTCCAGCCCCAAAAAAACATTTATGTCTAATACCATAGCTCCAAAAAACTAGTTTTGTGTTGTAGCTGATAGCAGTGGCTTGATGCTTGACACATTCCTTTCTACTATACAGGAAAAAAACATCATCTCCAATAACTTTAATTTAGAGTTCAATACCATAAAGAAGATCATTTTTATAGCTGACTCTAGGCCTTCTAACAGTTTCCCATTCAACTTTTCATGGATGCTTTAAGTTCTACATCTCATACCTACCAAATACAGGAGAAAGGACTATGTCTACAGATCTCAGATGTAATATGGGGCTTTTTTATAGATAAGAAGCCCTTTGTATTTATTCTAGCTCTGTTCAAGCACTAGGCTTAAGAAATAGATCACCTTCATTTATAGCAGGCTTTTAGCTTTGCAAAAGGCAGGATCAATGTTTTCAGAGGGCAAAACTTCATCAGGCATAAAAAGAAGGTAAACTAAGGAAGTTAGCCAGCAAGCCTCCAGGTCCCTTTGCCCAAATTGTTAGTGATGTTGATGTGCTGAACTAACAGAAAGGTCTTCTGGAAATGACATTCAAAGACTCTGGTTGCAAGTGAGGTTTTTCACAAGCCAAAAAGCTGATAGACCAATGTAAAACATCAAATATACAGATTTATTTCCACAACAGAATCATAATAAGGGCAAATAAGCCAATTTACAATGGGGAAATTCCCACTTGTTACGACCTTAATTAAAACCATTTCTTATCCTAATCTCATTTTGTTTTCCTCTATCAAGAGTAATACCTTATGTTCTGGATCTTGGGACAAACTTAAGTAGAGAGATGCTTGGCCATCTGCCTGAATCCAGAAGGTGTAATTGTTGGTCTCAGGAGCCACAAAAAATCCACGAAGCCTTGAGCTAAACAAAAGCAGAACACCCATAACATGCAAAAGAGTTACTGCAAAATAAAACAAACCCAGCCCCACAGCCCACCTTCACAGATCCATTGAGTGCCAAGAAAATACTGTGAGACCGAGTTGTAACAAAACAGAAGAGATTTTAAAACTGAAGGAACCTCAAAGTGACCCATTTTCAACTTAAATGTCATTTACGCCTTACAGAAGTTTTTAAAAGCAAACAAACACACCAAAAAAAACCTTACAGCTCCATTAAAATAAGTGTTGGCTGTTGTTGGTCTTTTTTTTTTCTGTGCATTTCCTCTCACATAATGTCTTAATCCTAGGCAAGGAAGAAAAGGCTCAAAAGCACACACAAGATCAACTGCAAAAACCAGAGAAGTGCAAAAATGAAAAGGTTGGTGCATATTACACAGTTTTTCAAGGGTGTATCTAAAGAGGCAGTGGTCACAAACATAGTCCAGGTATTTTTGCAGCTTTGAGCAAATCAATTTATTTCCATCAATTCCACCTGCACTGCAGCTGCCAACATCAGATGAGGACATGATCCTCCACATCTGGACAGAGCTGCAGCCTCTAACTGGAGCTCCTACCTCTGTAGTTATTTCTTCTGTGGTATTTCAGCCTATCTAGGCCAGGGAGAGCAGGAATACTGAGTGAAACCAAAAGGAGGAAAATTACACACTTCATCAGATATTGAGCTTCAAAAGAACCTGGGAGCAGAGGCTTTGCTTTGATTTGTAGGAGCTCTGCAGTAAGGCATTTCTGTAAAGAGCTGTCAGGTGTTATTTCTACACCTTACACTGCTAAAGGTGATTGCAATGGCTTCATCTATTTTGGGGATCACCAAGTACCTGAAGGACTTCTTTGCCCCAGACAGCAATCTTCCTGGGGAACTGGCGTTAGGTACAAACTGCCATCTATATCCAGGACCTGCTTCTGTCATATCAGAGACATCATCCCAAACTTCAAAGAGAAGCCCTCTGTTTCCTAGAAAGTTAAAATAAGAGCAATCTCAGTAGCAGCCAATGAAAATCCCAAAGCACATGCCAGGATCGGTGGTGTAAGGAGCCGACCCAAACAGAAAATTTTAATAATAAATTGGCTCTGTCTGCCAGTCTTTTTTGCAGTCCAAGACAGAGCATGGATCTTGCTTTAGGGAATTTGTTCTACCTTGAAATAATCTGCCACAAAGAACAAAAGTCTGCAGGGAGCAGAGCATCCAGCCAAGCTCAGGTCTGCTCTTGCAGGAAAAAATACCAAGATTATCCACAGTCAAAATGAGTGAAGCCTCATTTTATGCACAACCTTTTCCTTTCACAATGCTCCACTCAAGCAATGTTCCCAAATTCTGAGTAGCTCTAGTTCATCTATCCTTCTAAATATTAACCCATGCTTTTCTTTCCTCTCATTTTCCACAGCTCTAGATGCCAGCCTGATCTACATCCCACCATCATCCATATGCAAGCAGTGGGGTGAGCTTTCTACCTGGTTTTTCTTGCTAAAGAATCACAGAATGGTGGGAAGGGACCCTTAAAGGTTGTCTTGACCAATGCTCCTGTGCTGAGAATAGACAGTTGCAACTAGATTGGGTTGCTCAGAGACCTGTCCAACCACATCTTGAGCATTTCCAAGGATGAGTTGACCACCCCCCTCCAGGTAACCTGGGCAAGTGTGTCACCACCTTATAAAATTTCTCTTCTCTCCAATCTAAATCACCTTCCTTTTTACTTTTAAACCATCATTTCTTGTCCTACTGCAACAGGCCCCACTAAAAACTCCATCCCTGTCTTTCTTATAGGCTGAAAGAAGGTCTCCCTGGAGCCTTCTCCACACTGAACCCCAACTTTCTCACTAAACTTTCTGCATAGAAAGAGATGTTCCAGCCCTCTGATCCTTTTTGGGGCCCTCCTCACCATCAAACCTAAGAGAAACTGGCTTGATGTTGAAGCAGACAGCATATTGGAAAGCCTTGTTACTTGATTTAATTTATCACCAATTTCTACCCTCCATTCCCAAGCACTTGTTTGTTTTGACCATCAGTTATCTGAATACTGCACCTGGCTGGGGAGCACCAAGCCTCATGTCCTTGCAAACAGGCTCAGTGGTACATCTGATTTGCTGGGGAGAGACATGCTTGACTTTACAAGGGACACCTGGCAGTGGGAAAAAAGAGACAAATATATTGTGTAAGACTTGGAAACTCAGCTGAGCTGCAGCAAGAACCCATCTTGTTTCCAAAAGGGGACAACACTTTGCTAAAAGTCTGGGCTTCTACTTACAGTCAAGCCAAGCAAAATGGTTTGTGCACACAGTCAGAATAACTGCACTTTCCTGATGGTGAGTCTTACAACTGCCACACTAGTGGAATCAACATCAGTTGGAGTTTGTGGTCAGGGCCATGACATCATATTGAAAAACAACATTTCTAATGTTTCTCCCCTTACCTGCAACAACAACCTGCACTGGCTGCTCAAAGAAATCCCCCATGACAGTGAGCTCTGTGCCTCCTCCAAGACTCCCACCAGCTGGGAACACAGAAGTTATCTCTGCAGAGGAAGAAAAAGGGGAATCTGAAATAAAAAAGCATTGGAAAGCTTCATCTCAGACCTATTCTGTCAGAGCCAGCAGTGCACTTGCACTGTTTCCAGATGGAATGGGGTCCCATGAATGGAACCAGCATCTCACTGATCCTACACAGGGCTTTGGGCAGCCACTGGGATACAGCAGGAATGAATGACATGGATAAATTGGCCATGTGACAGGAGAAACACTGTAATGCTTGGACAATTACTCAGCAGTGGCTTCATCTGTAATGCTCAGATTGCAAACCAGTATATTTTGTGCTATTGCAGAGCCCTGAAAACAAAACAGAACAAAAAAAAAAGTAGAATTAAACCTGGTTTAATCATTTTGACCTCTGACTCTCTTCTCAATTTAGCCTGTAGGCTTGAATGTTAACCACACTTTCCAGTCTTCCCTCAGGCTTCAGGGACAAATGGAGGGAGTTGAACATCTGACATCTCAATGCATACATCATGATCACAAGGATCCTTCAGGATTTCCTGCTGTTAAAATCATGCCTTTCCACAGTGGAAATACTTTTCTCTTTCATGACATTTACTTGCTTTGTGCTCCAATGTCCTACTTTAACCACTCAACTGTACCTGTATAGCTGAAAAAAATACTAATACAACTGATGAGGGATATTAGACTTAATCTCCTTTTTTTGTTAATTCATCTGGTATTTAAACTTTTCTTTTACAACATTGACTTGTAGCACGTTGCAGCCTACTGGATAGATCTGACAGATCATCCTTCTGCTGGTGCAGAAAAAAAGCCAAGTTCATGAAGGGTTATTTCATTCTACTGTTTGTAAAAAAGGACATTCAATTATTCTTCTTTACAAAGTTTTTTGAACTTACAAGCAAAACAAGCTGTGTTATAAATATATATATAACATGACCATATATTAGCTATGTTTTTGTTTCAAAGAAAAAAAACCAAACACTTTGGTTACCTTTTGAACCAAGCATCTCAGATACAACCCATAAGGAGTTGAAGTATTGTATCAGTGCAATACCTGAATGTGTCTGATACAGGAAAAGCTCCTGTTTGGCACTGATGAGCCAAGCACCTTTGTGCACAGCTGACCTGCAAGAGAGAGAAAATGCCTGAGAGATCCTTGACTATTTAAGTTAAATTACACTTTCTTTTGGTAGGGCTGGATGCTTGCTCTCCAGAGGGACAGTAGAACAGGGACTAACACCACCAACACCACCTTGTTTCATTGATTCAAGACACTCCATTACATGCCAAAGTCCTTATTAGAAGAACTGTCCCATTTTAAAATATGGGTTTGATACTGACAGCCCATTTTCACTTCTTTTTATAGATAAATTCTTTCCTATTTGGATAGCGAGTTAGAACTGAGGTGAAAGTATTTTATTCAGTAAGGATTAAGAGATGACTTGTGCTTTGGGCACTGAAGCTAGTGTTAAAACTTCAGAGAAGAGATGTTCTAGGGGAGGAATGTTCTCCCTTTTCATTCCCAATCTGAAGATCATCTTCAGGACAGCAAAACTTCATTTCTAAACAATGAAAAGCAAGATTCAGTAAAAACATGATGCACTTGTCCTAGGCTCAAGTACAGGCATACCCCCATTCAGAACCACAGAAAAAGAGAGGAAGATTTTTTACTCACTTTCCTTTGTTAAACACTGAGAAGCTAACATTGTGGGACCCTGGAGGAGAGAAAAGATATATGCAGACCTTTTTTAAGGCTTCTATATTTCCTCTGAAACCCCACTGGAGAGCTCCTAGATACTCAAGACATCTCAAAAGAAAAAAACCTCCAAAAGAAACTAGAAGTTTCTTCAAAGTGCTTGGAAGGAAGGAAAAATGAAAGGGATCCAACCTGCTACCAGAGAGACCACAAACAGAAGCAGGCACACAATTTGTTTCTCTTTGATAACAGAGCAGTAAAGGGAAGTTCACATCCAAGACAGAAGAAAGTAAAATATATGTTTTTATAAAAAGCTAATATGAGCAAAAGCCCCAAATCACAATGTTCACACCATCTCTGTCATGGTTTCATTTGAGCACTGCACTTCATTTTTCCTCAAAGGCTGTGCAGAGGACACGAATCACTGCTGTTGTGGTGAGCTGTGGTAAAGCCCTGATGTGAACCAAGTTTTATGGTCTCAACCCTGCCCGAGACAAATTTCTAATCAGAGGTGGCAGGGATTTGACAACCTCCCTCTGCCCTCCAGAGCTGCAGGAATAACCCCATGCTTTTTCCCCCCTTTTCACCAACCTATATGGTTTCCTTCCACCTGGCACTTGAGTATCCCCAGCCCATTCTCTGCCCGAACAGGATAGCTGTGGAGAAATAAAGGACTTTGCTAAGCCTTGTGAGCAAAAAAGTGCAAAACACAGTAGTAGCTCTGCCCAGTTTGGACTCAGGTCAAATGTACTTATCAAATTAGTGTCTGTATATTGGACATGGAGAAGCATTATATGCATGCAGAAGCTGTGCCAAGCCCTTGCACCAACACAACCCAAAGGTAAGTCAAGAACTGACATTCTTCCAGCTCTTCTGTCAGCAAAAGTGCAGAGACTGGTCCATCCATCTCCTTCTGCTGTGAGGATAGCTGGCCTAGGCAAAAATAAACAGGAAAGATGAGATATGATGCAATATAGAATTTCACTGATGAAAACCTGATTCTGATAATATCAGCTTCAGAGTTTAGTTTTATGAGGTTTTAATAAATGAGTTTCTTTTTTTTAAATGCATCTTGCTGTTATTGAGATGACTTTCAAGGATGAAGAGAAAAAAAGATCACTGTTGCAAAATGTTTGTTCCAGCATCACTGGACCACTGCATCCCATCCAAAGCATGGAAAACAATGCAGAACACAGCATAAAATATATTTTTTTAAAGGTTGTGGGGGTTTTTTTTCCTCCAAATTCTGAATTTGTGTGACTGAGTGATAGATTTCTCTGGTCAAGTCCATGCCCCCACCTGAATACATATTTACTAACACACTAAAAATAAGCAAAGTATTCATGTGAAGCTACAACTTGAACCTGCTTGGTATGCCAAGATGGAGGATATTTTTTTTTTTCTAGTGATTCTGAGGTAAAGCTGTAAATGAGTAATCCAGCAGTGGAGCATGTGGAGCACATCCAACCTGCAGTCAGACAGACCAGCCTTTCTTTCCACTGATCAAAGGTTTCACAGTTCCACTAGCAGCAGGTAAAACAGTAATTAATACCAAACAAAGGATGCTAATGTGCATCCAGGGAGCAAAAGCATAGGGCTGATAAATGGGTGCAGCTGGTATGGCAGGAATCTGCACTGGACTTTTGTTCCTGCTAGCAGACAATTACTTAACAAGGGACACTTCCATTCAGCCTGAGAAGTATGATAGAATCATTATGATCTTGAAGGTCATTTCCAACCAAGTTCAACCATCTTCTAAACATTATCAGGACCACTAAACCATGTCCTGAAGTACCATATCTGAATGTTTTTTGAAGACCTCCAGTGATGCTGAGTTCACCCCCTCCCTAGGCTGCCTGGTCCAAGGACTCACCACTCTCTCTGGAAAGAATTTTTTCCTAATATCCAACCTAAACCTCCCTTGGTGCAACTTAAGCCTCTTATCACTAGTTACCTAGAAGAAGAGACCAACATCCACCTCATTACAACCTCCCTTCATGTAGATTTAGAGAGCAATAGGTAGTTAAAAAGCATCTCATAGTCAAATATCTGCTGCTGCATTTGTAGCTACTAAGAATACACACCTTCCCTGGCTCCCGAAATCATCCTTAAAATGCCAGCACAGAAACTAGAGATTCATAATTCATGCTCAAAATACTCAGCTGGGCTTAGTTCTTCACTTCCATTGACAAAGGTGCAAGAAAATCATAACTCAGTAGTGAGAACATTCTGTATGTATGGAAACACACATTATAGACTGCAGGGCAGCATTCATGTTCAGTTTGGATTCACTGTGCTTAAAGTGCTGTTGTCCTGAAGTAAATTTCTCAAATCTACCTGGTTTGTTCTGTTACATGTAACCATAGAAGCAGCAGAAAACAAAAATCAAACCTTCCTTAAAAACAAGGAGGTGACCAAATAGGATTTAAAGCAGTGAACAAAGCCTTTTGTTTCAAAATACTTCTGCTTTTTCTTCTGACTCACCAGAGCATCTGCTTCAAACTAATAGGTTTTGTTGGGGTTTATTTTCTAAAAATGCAAATGGAAGGGTAAATTTATTTAACTTTTAGATTCTGACATTATTTTAATTAGTTAAATTTTAATTTGCTAGCCAAAATAAAATCTACAGCAACCAGATGCAATTACAGTACAATTCACACTGAGCTGTGATTGACTGTGCTGCCAGTAAACAAACCAACTAGCTTAATGGACCAGTTGCAATTAGATTAACAAAGTTTGCTGGAGCCCAACTCACGAGCTGCAATAAACCACAAAGGAAGTAAATGGCAATTCTGGGCCAACTGGTTGCAATTTATTGCTGTCAAAGAGGCTGATGGAAGAAGTGTCAATTTGCAGGGAGTGGGTCAGATGGCAGCATATATATAATTACCCATCAATATAATCCACATTGAAGTCCAGGGTCTCATATCTTCCAGCAATTGTCTTCCCATAAATCTCTATTAAATCTCCTGTTTAAAAGGAAATGGTAATTGAAGGGACTCTTTTAAAAGCAGAGAATTTATTTACAGATTTTGTGAGACTAATAAAAGAAATTCTTGGTCTTTGCAAATTGTAGAGAGGTGCCCAATTGGCTGCACTGATAGCTACTCTCAGTTTCAACCACAGTTCAAGGTAGTTTTGCACTTAATTCACATTTCCTGTGACACAACTCTGTTTCCCACAAACAAAAGTCCATTCCTGAATTTTTTGAACAGCATCTCTCTACTCTAGGAGTCGAGTACCAAATAATCCGGTCACCACAAGTTACCTACTTCCCTTGTATCCAGTTCTGCAGAGGCTCTCCCCTAGTGCAAACCCATTTTCCTATTCAGCATGAGCTAGGACATTAAGTTCTGGAGGTGCTCATCTTTAATCCCCAGCAAGACATATACCTCATATGGAGAAAGACACTATAGAACATCAAAAAATAGTTTAAGTGGTCTCCAGCTTAAAGAGAGGTCCCATACCTGGGATGCCAGATGGTGGACTGATTTGGTAAACCACAGGTGTCAGAGCAGCAGAGAACTGCAAAGAGAAATTTGTGGTTAAATAACAGTCATTTTTGCAGCACTCCAAGATCTGCTGATTGCTTGTTGCTCACAACACAGTTGGCAACTGCATTTCAGAGACTCACAATTCAGATCTGATCTTCGAAGCAGATTTCCAGTCTAAGAAGAGAGGAAGTACAAATATCCCCCCTGTGTTGAGTGTGTGCTTGCTGTTATTCACAGATCCTCTTTTGTGCCCAAATTGTCCACTCTGGCTTGAGTCAATTCCAGAAGATAGGGTTTAATACACTATAAATTCAAGCCATGCTTTAGCTGAAGTTAAGACCTCAATTTTATCTTACATTATGGCACCAGTATTCTTCCCAATAGCATACTCTTAAAAACTATTTCTACATCACAGAAGTACTTCAGCTAGTCTTTAGCAAGCCTGTGGGGCAGTGCAGCAAAGAAAATGTTTGTGTTGGCCCATCTTAATTCAGTATAATACATCAGAATTGTCTTTGGGCAAACAATTCTCTTGGCCTCTGAGGGAAGAATAAGGAAATACTGGAAATCTGCTATAAGATACTATTTTTACTTAAAGATTGTCCAAGAAGAAGCAGAGAGATTGTGTTTTAAAGCAAGCCTCACACAATATGGGGAATGCACAGGGACCCTTTCCAAGTAGAGGATGGTCATTGTCAACCTCCCAAAGTAGCCGAGACACAGATACCTGACCTGGCACATGCTTTGGCTGCATTTTCAACAGGTAGAGCATCCTTTTTACTCCTTTTATCCAGTTAACTCCAGAATCTGAGAGTTTTAAGCAAAATTACTCGAGACTTTTTGCCTAGGCTGACAAGAATCCATTCCAAATGACATCATGTATGTGAGCATTGCTCATCTCCAGAGATACACATGGTCCTCCACATGCTGTTAACTCGCATAGAACCAATATTTTCTGCAAATGTCAGAAAATACATTTTCTGAAGAATTTTTTCCTAATGCTCAATCTACATCTCCCCTGCTACAACTAGCAGTCATTCCCTTCTTGTCCTATCACTTGTTACTTGGAAGAAGAGGCCAACCCCCTTCCATCTCAAACCTCCTGTTAGGGAGCTGTCGAGAGCCAGGTGGTCTCTCCTGAGCCTCCTTTGCTCCAGGCTCAGCAACCCCAGGTCCCTCAGCTGCTCCTTACCAGACGTGCTCTAGACCCTTCCCCAGCTTCATTGCCCTTCTCTGGACACACTCATCTTCCCCATCTTCTGAGTCCTCTCCTGTCCTCACTTGCACTTACAAATGCTCCTGTCAGCCCAATAAATAGAAGAAAAAAACTCATTTACTAAATAAAAACCACCACTGCACGTGTTGGGAGTTTTCCCCAAGCTCTCCTTGACCTCCATTCCCTTTCAGAACTCAGTCTTTGCTTTCCCTCCACTTGATGGTCATGTGGAAAATGAATGATGAGCCTCAAACTCCCCTAGTGATTGCCACTTCGAGAAGCAAAGACATCACCACACCATAGCCTGGGATGGAACTGATGCAGAGAAAGCAGCCAAAAGCAGCATGAAAGCTGGGGCCACAAGCTGACACAAGTCTTCTTCTGAACAGGCTTGCTGCTGCCTGCAGCAGGCTTTTACTACCTAATGTGGAGGCAAAATTAATTTTTAATACTCATAGCTCCCAGGTCCCAGGCCCAAAACAAAGAGACACATTGTGCTTTATTTAGCTTGGAATGTGCCTCATTAACAGCCTCCCCTGGTGATTTTTCATCAACTCTCTAAGCTAGCTGAACCACCCAACGACTCTTCAGCTTTAATGTGCCATTTACTGAAAACACTGGGCTTTCTTGCTTGATACTTAGAGTTAGCACAGAGGTGGGATGTGACTGCTGAACACACCAGGACTCATGCCAATGCACACAGCTATGGTTAAGGATTGTGCTCTGCCAGAGATCCCAGCACCACTGTCATTAACTGGTCTGATACCAGCATGCTCCACAACATCCCGAGATAATGTGCTTTAACACTGGGAGCCAAAGGGAAAATACTGGTGTCTGGAGGAGGGGTAGAAAGCCCTCAAAATAACTAAGTTAGGAAATCACAATTGAAGTGTGAGCTCTCAAAATTTCTCATCTTAAGTGTGGGGAGGTATTCTAGACCTGAAATGTCCTTTCCTAGAACCAGTTGTGCCTGTGGGAAGTATTCTTGCCTGTGATTACTGTCAGACTGCTAGCTGCCACCCTTCCAGCTGGGAGGGTAACACCAGAAGCAGCCAGCACAGGGTCTTCTAACACAATAGACTCTTCTGACTGTGTGACTTTAGTGCAGATAGATATTAACTTGGACTCAGATTTTTGATTCAGAAAGGTTTCTTAGGTCACCTGGTATATCCAGTGTCAGACTGAGGAGTACCTCAGTGCACCTAGTTTCAAGGAACAGAAGGAGCATCCTAACTTCTTGTCCTGATATGTCATCAGACATACAGTATAGGACAGACAATATTTCAACATAATCCCTGTGATACTGAAGTTTGACTCCATTCAAAACTTTGAATTTTTTATCATTGTATTTATGCTTGGTGGTTACCTTGAAAGTATAATTTTCTTTCTCCACCTCAGTCAGACTGTTAATCACATGTCCTTTAAAGATGACCTCCACATAGTACACACCTTCTCGGGGTGAAGACCTAGGTGGTAGAAAATGCATTGTATTATTTTTATACAGATTGGGTTTATTATTTAGGACCTGCCAGGTCCTTCACAAGCTCTCCAGTCTTAACAGGTCCACTGAGGTTTCAATAGAGCAAAGCAAATTTACACTGTGAACCCAAACTTTACACACATCTACCCAAGTCCTAAAATTAGGATATTCTTGGGAACTTTGCATCTGAGATTTGGATATCTATGTTTGAAGATCTGAGTCTAGCCTCTGTAAGAAGCCTTATTCTGACTCTCATGCTCTGTAACCTAGGACTTCATGAGGTTAAAACAAGAATAAATGCAATGCAGTTTAAGAGGTGCTCAGGTGCAACTACAATACTAGCCATAGAGAAATTCTTTCAATTCACAAACTGCCAGCACAGACACTGCAAGAAAATGAGGATCCTACCAGACAAATGGCAAGGTCTCACCCATGTTACAGTAATGGATCATACCTTGTTCTGCATCTTATAGAGGGCAAGTCAAAATGCAGAGGAGAGACATCACATGGCAACCTGGGCAGGTCTGGATTCACCAAGGACACCTCCAGATGGGACATGCTGGCTGAAGAAATATGTTTTAGCTGGTGGGAAGTTGAGCCTAAACAATGAAAAGTTAACCAGAAAAGC
The DNA here is from genome assembly GCA_024611195.1 of Ceyx melanurus. Lineage (NCBI taxonomy): Eukaryota > Metazoa > Chordata > Aves > Coraciiformes > Alcedinidae > Ceyx > Ceyx melanurus. The sequence continues at coordinate 29,599 of JANHGL010004149.1, read as the reverse complement.
CCTGTGAGGACAGGATCACTCATATTGTCACACATGATAAACATTTTTGAATATGCAACCCAGTTTGTTTTGGAGCAGTGCTCAGAGACCTTAATTGGGTGTTTGAAAAATCTATGTAATTTCATATTATTGTGGTTTATCTCCAGCTGGCAACTAAGCCCCACACAGCCACTCAGTCCCTCCCCCCTGGTGGGATAGGGGAGAAAAACAGAAGAGTAGAAGTGAGAAAAAAAAAGTGTTGGGGTAAAAATAGTTTAATAATTAAAAAGAAATAAATAAATTGTAAGAAAGAAAGAAAAAAAAACTAAGAATGGAAAGTAAAACCCATATCAGAAAAGTGATGCAAAGGAAAACTTCTTACCACCTATTGACTGATGTTCTGCCAAGTATCCAAGCAGCAGCCTCCCCACCAACCTCCCCCCTGGTGATACTGAGGAGGATGACATTATATGGTCTGGAATATCCCTTTGGACAGTTGGGGTCAGATATTCCAACTGTGCACCCTCAAACTTTTTGTTGGCCCCCAGTCCATTTTGCTGGTGGGATGAGGAGTAGAAAACACCTTGAGATCATGCAAGCACCACTCAGCAGTAACTAAAACATCTGTGTTATCAATACTGCTTTCAGCAAAAATCCAAGATATTTTATATATATATATCATATATCATGATCTTTGCAGGTGGTTGGTTCCCAGCTGACAGACCCATTTTAAATGACACCAGTAGTTTCTCAATCTGTAGCAAACTGCACATTTTCCCCTGGTCTCATTTTCCCCTTCTCCCAAAGCCTGTCTGTTTTCTCCCACTAAAAAAAGCCTTGAACTGGGTGTTCCCAACTGTAACTGCCCCTGCCTGCCACCAAGTGCTGTGGGGGAAACATCTTCCTCAAAGACATGAGCTCACTTTCTTCCTTACACTTCATCATCTCTATTGGGAAAGCACAATATTTAGACAACTGAGACTGGTACCATTGATCATGGTTATAAATGACTGACAGAACTTGAGGAGCTAAACCAAACACACAGCTGGCATAGAAACCAACACTCTCTCAAAAAGTCAATATTCAACACTGCAGAAAATTCAGCCCTGGGTTTGTACAGCTGATTTTTTGGCCTAAATGAGCATGAAACAGCAATTTGTGATTTTTTTTTTACTTAGATCTCATGTTTATCACTAGTGCTTTTAAAGCTCCAGCATCACAGGACCTATAAACTGAGCAGATTTTCAGCTTTTCTTAAAAAATAAGGTATGAATCTGACTTCTCTCACTTAGAGCTTAAGAACAAGCAACTATCAGCAACACTTATGAAGTAATAATTTCATACTGATTTCACATTCCTTGTGCCACAGCCCTTGGTTCTGTTTCTACTGTTGGGTTTGTCACTCCAGCCACAAACCCCAGAGCTGATTCTCTGTTACTTGAGCACTTCTAAGTGTTAAAGGCTTTGTAAGAATTTCAAACTCACCATCCAGAGTAATAGTAATCCATGTTCCTCCAGCAACACTGCCCTCTCGGGGCTTAATGAACAGTCCTGTGGCTGTCACTGCAAAAACAACTCAGCTACACATCAGAATGAAGTGTAACACAAGCTTCTAAAAGATCTCATTCAGGACAAGACATAGTAGTCCAACAGATGTCCTCCTGTGATCTCAACATCACGTTTCTCCTTCCCAGGCATCAAAATTACTTTTGTTCATCTTTTTTTTTTTTCTCCTCCAACTGTCTCTCCTACATAATAGTCCTGCTTCCCCTCAGGGGGTTTTGATGCCTTCAGGATTTAAGGCTACCCACAGAGTACATCCTCTCCTGGCTCCAAAATAGCCTGTCCAGCTCTTTTTTACCAAAGTCCTTAGGAAAGAAACACAGGCCTGGAAGGGAACTCTTACTTCATGAAATTAAGTCACCTGTAACCTGCTATGCAACACCTTTGAAAAAGGCATAAAATTATTGGAGTAATTTAGGATTTATTTTGAGGACCTTTATTCTTTATAGCTAATAAAGATGAACCAGTGGCTGTTTGATATCAGAATTCTCCAGAAGTCCTTTTACAGTGATAACCAGTTTCCTGTTTAGCATTTCAGGAGATTTCCAATTTCTCACCTCTGTGTGAATGCTATCTCACCAAACACCAGTATCAATCACCATAGCCAAATATTGGACATAACTTGCATCACAAACCCCTAATATCAACATGCAAATGGTGACATGACTACCATTAAGTGATCAAAAACCAACAGGCATGGGATGAATCCAGGTAGAACAGAGAAAATTAGCAATTAATCCAGAAATCTCCACTGGTTATGGAAATAACCCCATGAAGAGCTACTGCTAAGGGTTGACAGGGTCCAGTAGCCTGCAGTCAATATCCCAGAACACTGAATGCCTTTTAGATACTTTCTCCATGTCCCACATCAGCCTGCATCCAGCCAAGTGGCACTGGACATTGCTGATGTAGTATGACCAGTGTGGTTGGAGAAAACAACTCTGTCACCCACCTGCAAAGAATATCAACTCAGCACTCAGGAAGGATGATCTCCAAAAGCTCATCTTGAATTTTGGATGGAGATTGCACAAGAGACTGGCTCCAGGATCATAGCTTGGGGCTTCAGAACCTTCCCTGTAACTTTAAAACCAAAGCACACCTCTACTCTTTCTTCACACTGCAGACCTGTGGGAGCAAGGGTCTTTTATAGCAGACAGATGGACCACAATATACAATTTCAGAGAAAATACACACATCTCACACAGTATATAGGCTAAATATATTGCAAAACATCCTCTTTTTTCCTCCTACTCAACACATCTACATGGAAGACATGCCCCTTCCCAGTCATCATCCATGGGGCAACCTCAGGTATAAAGATAAAATCAAATGGAAAGATGATAATTTAGGCTATCTAATTGTTTTTATGGTAGACTGTAATGGGCAAAGCCCACAATCACTATATAATATGTTTATGGTTGGGCTTGAAAATCTTAGGTCTTTTCCTGCCTTAATGAGAGGATGCAGTCAACTTATGACCAAAGATGCTTGACATTTTTGGGGCATTACACATTCCTTACTTGAAGGGAATGGGAAGGGAACTTGCTTCTCTCCACCCATATCTTTCTGTCTGGCCTTTGCTAGATAGTGAAGTAAAGAGTTTCAAGGTAGGTTGGGAAAGGTTGAAGAAGAAATGTTCTCCATGAACTCAAGGACATCCAATACTGACCTGGTAGTGGGAATGTTTTTGATAGCAACATGCTACCTTCATGGGAAAGAGGGGGCATGAATGGAGAATAGAAATAACTGCCCAGGGGTGGGCAGAAAAGGATTTGGCAATAATGGTAATGGCAGAAAAGGACAAAATCCAGAACAAACCCATATCTGCATTAAGGCCTACTAGGTCAGAACCTAGTGCCCTGATGTGAAATTTGCATTTCACTGTAGAAGCATAAAAAAAATTTAGGGCTTCTTTTGTTATTAGAAGCTTTTTTCTGGTATTACTTACCTTATTCAATTTGTTCTTCTTCCATTCCTCAGAGAGACAAAGCACAGAGGCTCCAACACCAGCACACCTGCTCCATCCCTATGGTGCCAGCTCTACTGCAATTCTCAGTCTGAGGTCATGTGAGACACTTGGTTCAGTCTCTGTGTGGGTCACTGAGTCATGGGGCACTGAAACCCACCAGACTAGTTTCTTAAAAGTCCCAATGCCTGTCACAGACAGCTCAGAGCCCTCCATTGGGCATGCTTAATTATTAACCTAAGCTACTCGCTGCTATTAACTGTTTTGTTCCAAGTCTTTAATGACAGTAAAGGAGTAACCTGGAATTGTTCTTCCCTTGGCATAGGGCTAGATCCTCCAATTGGACAATTAATCCATTTTATCCTCTTTTTCACCCAACAACATGACAGAGAAGCTGATAGAATAGTTTCTTAATGTGCCGATATCCAATCTTGGATTGACTTTCACAGCAAATGAACTTCAAGGTTTCCTTATATTGTCTTAATTCAGTTTTTCCATGGCATTTTCATCTGCCTGAAGGTGTCCAGCCCCCTCACCCCATCTCAAGTACCTGCACTCCTACAGGTCCTTATACAGCCAGTCATGGAAAAGAGTCCAGTGACCTTTCGGAGTGTTGCAATTCACCCCAGAGAACCACCTACCTTCACTGGCTGCAGTGAAGACTCATGCCAGTCTACCTCAGGTATCAAGGATCTGTGTGAACATTATCATTATTCCAACTTTCACACCCATCTGTTTGAAACCCAGGTGGTTTTTTGCCAAAATGCCAGAAGCATGAGGGGTTGCTGAGCCCCTCATGAATTTGTATGGATGGATACTTTCATGGAAGTTTCCACCAAAATTCCACGGAAGCTCTCAGACACTACAACATAACTCTAATTATTTTTGAGTTACCATGCAGCAATATGCATGCATGCTCTTACCTCACCCTCAAATAGAGGTGAAAGAGGTTTGCTTGTTCCTTCTCAGCCTCATTTCAGAGACACAGTGGCACAAAATCATGGGCAATCAACCCTCAGGGAAGTTCTGGAGCTCTGCCCAGCAGTAGAACCAGTTGTGCTTGGTTTATTCTTAGGCCAAGCTTCAACATCTCACCTGCATATAGCCAATGATTACAGAAACCCAATTAAAATTAACCCTATCAGAGAATGTTTAGGGTTGGAAGGGACCTCCAAAGGTTCTAGTGCAGCCCCCCTGCAGTGAGCAGACACCCTCAACTAGACCAGGCTGCTCAGAGCCTTGGCCAACCTCACCTGGAATATCTCCAGGGATGATGATTCAACCACCTCCCTGGGGAGCCTGTTCCACTGTTCTACCACCCTCAAGATTAAGAACTTCTTCCTGATATCCAGTCTAAATCTACTGTTCTCTAATTCAAACCCATTACCCCTCACCCTTTCACTCCAGGCCCTTGTAAACAGCCCCTCTCCAGCCTTCCTATAGGCCCCCTTCAGGCACTGGAAGGTGGCTATAAGATCTTCCCAGAGCCTTCTCTTCTCCAGGTTGAAGAACCCCAACTCTTTCAGCCTGTCCTCATAGGAAAAGTGTTTCAGCCTCTGATCATCTTTGTGTCCCTCCTCTAGACTCACCCCACCAGGTCCATGTCTTTCCTGTGTTGAGGGCTCCAGAACCTGATGCAGGACTCCAGGTGAGGTCTCACTAGAGCAGAGTAGAAGAATCACTTCTCTTGATGCAGCCCAGGATACAATTGGTCTTCTTGGCTGCAAGTGCACACTGCTGGCTCATATTCAGCTTCTCACCCACCAAATCCTTTCCCACAGAGCCTGCTTCCCAGCACCTCTTCTCCCAGCCTGTATTTATTGTGAGGGTTGTTCTGACCCAGGTGCAGGCATTTAATCTTGTTGAACCTCATGAGGTTCACCTGGGCCCACCTCTCCAGCCTATCCAGCTCCCTCTGGATGACATCCCCTCCCTCCTCTATCATGCTCGGTAGTCTAAACACAGTTTACTTATTAGCCCAAATTACACTGGAAACACAGATGGAAGAACGAGCAAATATGATAAACATTCTAAAGAAAATGTATTGCTAAAGAAAAGAGCTGGAGCCAGGGGGGTGTTCCTAGAGCCCTGGGAACAGAGGGGCAGGATCCCCCCGGCCCTGCTGCCCACGCTGCTGGGGGTACAGCCCAGGGTGCCAGTGGCTGCTGGGTGCCAGTGCATGGGGCTCAGCTCCAGCTCCTCACCCCCAGTATCCCCAAATCCTTCTCCCCAGGGCACTCTCCAGCCCTTCACCCCAGCCTGGGTTGATACCGGGGTTGCCTCGACCCAGTAGCAGAACTTTTCGCCTGGCCTTGTCGAAACTCATGAAGAGCTGAAATGTGAAAAAAAGAGGGAAGCTAGTGAAGAACATTGTCCTTAACAACCTGAAACACGGGCCTGTGATTCAGATCATGAGATAAATGTTCGAGTCACTCAGGAATCTTGCAGCTATTCATCTGGAGGTTGTGGATTTTAGACTCATGAGTGGAAATAGCCTTACAGAAAAGCTCAATATCTGGGAAACATTCCTGCACTGCAACTGAAAAGGACACAAAGCAGAAAGTGTGAGCAGCACCTCTTCGTCACTAGGTGGAAGTATGGAGCCGTTGGAGACCTGGTTACCACTTGAAACGCAACTGAAGGCTGCCCAGGCTGTTCTGACTGCAACAAGACCAGATTCTGTTAACCCTCTGAGCTTGAGGGGAAGGCCACGATCAAGCAGACATCAACCCTACTCTACCAAGTCCACCACTAAGCCATATCCCCAAGCACCACATCCAGAAGGCTAAGACATCCAGGGATGGTGACTCAAACATCTCCCTGGGCAGCCTGTTCCAATGCCTGGCAAAACTTAGAGTGATGATTTTTTTTTTTTCTAATGTCCAGTCTGAACCTCCCCTAGTGCAGCAACTTTGCAGCTAGTGACCTAGTTTTTGAAGCTGTTTTTGCATGTAATAACACAGAAGCAGGAAAGGGGCTAGTAGACATGTAGCCTGACAGACTTCATAGGCTGGTGTGTCCTGCAAGGGAAGCTCCTGCACTGGCCATGCTACTCCATGCAGAGCTCTTACAGCTGCTCTTTCTTTCTTTCTATTAATACTTCACTTTTTGTGTACAGACACAAACTTCCTAGCAACCAAGGTCACAAGAGAAGGTGTTAAGAAGCTGGACTGATGAATAATAAATGCTGGGGTTTGAAATCCATTTTTCTTGAGAGGTTCATTAGACACCAGGGGGCAGGGTGATGAGCTGGATTTCCAAAGGAACCTAAGGGGATTTGGAAACCCCATTCTTATTGAACTTCCCTCTCTAAATCCCTTCCTGGCCCTTAGTGTCCAGTTGGGTGAAGCTACCCATAGGAAGGTGAGCTGAGACTGTGCAGTAATGCTAAGCAAGGATCTGGCATCTATCAGTCATGCTGAAAGTTTTCCCCTGGAAGTCCTTAGGAGTTGGGTTTCTTTAGGTGTAATCAGGAACCAGTGGTCTCCATAGAACAGGTAAATACCTCTCGCTGCTATAGAGTTCTTCCATGAAAGGTGGGCTACATCTGTTGCCCCTAATTTTCTACAAGCCTGATCATCTTTCATGTGTTACCAGCATCACAGCCTTAAGCATCTGCCCTCACCAAGCCACTGTGTTCAGTGATTTGCTGGAACATGCTGAGCTGTCCAGTGTGTTGAGAATTGTGCCCTTTCCATCACAGTCCTTGCCACAGCAGTACGGCTGAGAAAAATTGGTTTTGAGATTTTAGGTGCATCTTACATTGTATGATAACACATAGAAAATATCCATCTTTTCTTCTGAGTTTCAGTGTGCTTAAGTCACTAATCACTTATGTCTGGACACTCAGTAGGGAAAGAATAATCATCTGGGGGTGCACAGAAGGATTCAGGAGTAATGTTTGCTTTTGTGACATTTATTCCTTCAGCTTTACAAAGAAAATTCAGTATAAGAAAGCCAATACATCTAGTTCATTAATATTTCCTAAGTCAGGATATGAAAGAAGCCCCAGGTAGGTCAGGAATGTCACTCAGATCTCCTTTACTCCAGTGGTTTTGGCACCAGGCCAGGGTCATAGAATCATAGTGTTCTTTAGGTTGGAAAAGTCTTTTAAGATCCTCACATCCAACCATTAACCCAGCACTGCCAGAACACTACTAAACCATGTCCCTCAGCACCACATCTCCACGGCTTTTAAGCCCTTCCAGGGATGGGGACTCCACCACTGCCCTGGGCAGCCTGGGACAGCCCTTGACAACCTTTTCAGTGAATAAATTTTTCCTCAGGTCCAACCTAAACCTCCCTTGGTGCAACCTGAGGCCATTTTTTCTTCTCCTATTGCTTGCTCTTTGGAAGATGAAGCCGACCCAACCTGGCTCCAACCTCCTATCAGGGAGCTGTCGAGAGCCAGAAGGCCTCCCCCTGAGCCTCCTTTTCTCCAGGCTGAACAACACCAGGTCCTTCAGCTGTTCTTGCCAGACTTGTGTGCTCTAGACCCTTCCTTAGCTCATTCCTTTGAGAGCAAAAATATTGGTGATTCCAGGATCCTTTCTGCTTGTCTTTACAGGGTCACTTTTCAGTATGATAAAACTCTGTTGAAGTTGTTCCCATAGCTACTCTCACTGAATTTTAAACAGGCAATGGACTTCTTTAAATACTAAATTTATTGCCAGTGCAGCTGCTTTAATGACAGGTTTGAGCCTTCTTTGGTTTCAAGGTTGTGTGTGTTTCAGCTCACGTCCCCTGTGGCCGCATGGGCTGTGAAGGGGATGAAAGTCACCCTGGCTGGAGCCTGGGGATGCACAAGGCAACTAAGTAAGGAGAAACCAGCACCTTTCAAGGGATTTGTCTGCTGCAACTTTGGTCTTCTCACTGACATGTAGAGGATGCTTGCCTGCTCCTGTGGGATCTGTGAAGCACACAGGATGGCCAGGGAAAGCAAAGGTTAACTCTGACTCCCAGAGTTATCATGGCATAGAAATATTAAATAAAAAAATACAGCTTTGCATAGAGCACTAGTTGTATCTTTGCTGTGAAAAAAACCCATCCTGGTATTGAGGTCTTCCCAGATTTTCCTCTTCTGGGCTGGTCATAGACACCATCTCATTTACACCTCCCATCAAGCAGGACTCTGTTTCAGTGTGGTGGACCTTCACTCCTTCATCTCTGCATTACAGGGCTTTTTATCATGCTAAAAATATTATCCAAGAAAGGCTACATCTCTCTGGTGTTGAGTACACACAGCACCGGATAGTGTTGAGCCAAAAAAAGCTTTCAGTTTAAATAGAGTCAAAGAAACACAATCCCACATGGCTGTGGGAAAAGATGCCTGCTACCCACCCTATGAGCATTGTGATAACATCCCCACACAGAACAGTGCAGGTCAGACCCCAGAGGCAGCATTGCTGGTTGAAATCAAGAGGTGTAGCTTTGATGGAGGAAACCTCCCGGGGAAGCCCAGGCAGGCACTTGTGCAGACTGAAGCCGTGGCATTTGTTTAGACAAACAGCTGGTAGGGGCTTGAGTTTCTGAATCAAACTGCAACCCAGCACCTACTGAGCTTCATCCATCACTAGCCTTTCATTAGGAAACTTGTTCTTGGCCCCGTCCCCCGTTCTCAGAGGAATGATACAGGCAAATATCAACCCCAGTCTCTGTTCTTCTGCCCACCCCTATCCTTGTGGCAAGGCGTGTGCCCACTTGTTTCTCATTTTAATATCAAACTCCTTCTGTTCAATGAGTTTTCATTTTACAGGCTGCCACTGCCCCATCCCTTCTGTCCCCGCTCCCCACGTCTAAGCAGGGGGAACAGGTGGGACAGCTGACCCTGGTGAATGAAAGGAGAGCACAGTTTTGCTCCCTTCACCCCTTTCTCACAGCCTGCCACTGCTGTCAGTGATCCCCGAGCCCCTGAGGGCAGGGGATTTGTGCATATTAGTCACATGAAAGAAAAGAGCCTGCAGCAGGCTGCTCCTAGGCTTTGCTTCATCTCCAGGAGAGGGGATGGCTTGCCACTGTATTCCTCAGGGCTGGAATCAAGTGACACTTTTGTTGTTGTTGTTTTATTATTTCTACAAATTGGCTTCCGTGCAAGATGTAGCACAGCACTGAGTAACAAAAAAAAAAGAAAAAAAAGAAAAAAAAAAAGAAAAACAATTTATAACGATACCCATTGTGCAGGGAAATGTGTAAAGTCAGCACTTAGTAGAAAATAAAATATTTTTCTGCCATTGAATCTTTGGAATGGGACTTGATCTCATTCATTCACCTCATATGAAGCTTCTCAGCCTGTTATCACAGAACATGAAGGGTGTCTTGCAGTCCTAAATCTGTTAAACCAGTGTCACACACAACAAAATCCCAGAAGGACACCCACTAAGGTGGACTCATGTTTACATCATGGTTAGCAAACCACATTGTCCTTCTCTTGGGAATAAAACCCACGGAAATCACGTGGATGAATATCAAACCTGTTACATCACAAGAAAGCAATGCAGATACCTTAATAACTGTCTGCTCTGTATTGCCAAGGTCACAAAATAAATTTCACCATAGGCTTGATTAACCTTGGTTTTTATGGACACACTAATTGCCTGCCCTCATACCAGCAGGTAGAAGCAGTATTTCCACTGCTCTCAGCTATTTCTGATTGCTGAAAGCCACAGAGCCCCCACATGATCTCAACAACAGCAGTTACACTGTGAGCAAACAGTTGTACCCTCCATCCAGCAAGAGCAAAGTCTTTTTCTCAAGTATTTCAGGTGCTTGCACACATGAACTTTGCTTATGTATCAGCTTGGCCAATCCCACATCCATTTTCAGGGAGAAATACAGATCCTTGAAAGCAGGAAAACTCAATCTCCACAGGCTGGGACAATAACACGTCTATATAGATGAGACTTTAAAGAAAAAAAAACCTTGGCACAAGTATCTTGGCCATTGGTACAACCATGGGGCAGATGTGGTAACTGCATAATGGCTCTTGGCTTTAACGAAGGTGTCAGTGATAATTCAGGGCTCAGTTTGGGCCCCCTGATGGGCTGGTCACCTCTGCACACTTGCTCTTGTTAGTGCTATGAACCTTAATTTGTTTTCCCACTGAAAACAACTCCTTTTACATTTCCTTCTGGTTTTCTTCTTAAGTTTACAGGGTCTTAATAAACTGTCTGAATCCAGCAAGAAACCATTTACTACCCAGCCAAAAAAAAACCCAAAACGTCTGTTAAACCACATCAAGATTTTTTTTCCCCCCAGCTTTTCAGTACCTCCAGAGAGCTAAATAACTGCTTATTTACACAGCTCTAACCAAGATAACATTGTGCCTGCTGCTGCACAGTCCCATCAACCCAACAAAGAAGCAAAAAAATTGAAGAGAAGGGAAAAAAAGCACACAAGTGGGATGAGGAAGGAATCCTTGATCACAGCCTGTTTACTTAAGCACATGAATTAATGCTTCAATTTAGAAGTTTTGCATGGGTTAAAATGCAAATCGAATGAATATTCAACCCCCAAACCCAAGCTTATCCCCTTAACTTTTAGGGAGGGGTGCTCACTGAGTCCAGTCAGATGCTTGTCAGACAGCCCAGTGCCGTATGTTCCTGTATGGGGGGGAGGGCCATGGAAAAAAATAAAAGTGCCAGTGTTTCCATTGTCAGCCCTTTACCCACCTGTTCCTCTTTTAGCCCAAACGTGTCCACCTCTGACCCTGCTGCGGGACCAAGGCTGCACACCCCCATCCCTTGCACCCCACGGCAGCTGTGTAAACCTCAAGGGCAACAGCTGGGGAGCAGGGACGATGCCTCCAGCCCCTGGGTGGAGGTACAGCAAAGGGCATCTGCCAGGGCTTTGAATCCCTGGCCTGATATGGTGGGGACTCTCTTTACTCGAGTCTCACAGAGTTTGGCTCTACTCCCACTTGAACCCCCTGCTCATAAATCCAGCTCAATTAGCTCTCAAGGCATGTTTTCACGACAGGGTGTTAATTTGCTAATTGCTTTCCCTGAGGGTCTCCAGGTTGAGGTTTTGGGGTTGGGATCTGCTCAGTCCAAGGGGCTGAGGAACCATGGCCACTTGCTCAATGCAGCCAGAAGGATGAGGAAGGGAGAAAAGAATGAGATAAACTCTTCTTTTGGGTGCTGGATTAATCCCTGAAATTACCTGGAACTGGCAGGATTTTTACATCCCCTGGCAGTCAGAGGTAGTAAGTTTCACACCCTGACATCAGAAAGACAAAGATGCACAGGTTGGTGTGTGTGCCTGCCTCTCTGCAGGGTATTTTCCAAAAGCCTGACATGGAATTGGGCCTTGATGAGATCCTCCTTAATCTGCTTAATTATTAAAACGCCAGTGGAGTGAGATCAACAGACTATCCTAAGGCATCGCTTTATTTATCCTGTCTAAATATGTGTCAGAACTCAACAATCCTTCTCCAGGATCCTTTTTCCTGCCTCGAAGGCAGATGGAACTGTCCTGCATGGAAAAATATCCCTGTACAGAGGAGAAGGTGGCAGAAATCCACTGTTCCTATTCTAATGCCAATAAATTAAGGCAGTGACAAGCTGTCCAACTCAGCACATTAGTGGGACAGTGGCTTGGGCAATAGGTGGAAAAAGCAGCCCTGCTGCTGCAGTGAGTCCTTGGCCATGCTTCAGAGCAGCCTCCCTGGTGCTCCTGACCTTCATCAGGCAAGAGGAGCAAAGAAATGCAGACCATTGCCTTCCCACCAGTCTCACCTGACCCACCTTCACTACAGGATGGCCTTGAAAAATCTCACTCCTTTCTTCCTAGCTTTCAGAAAGTATCTGGAGACTCAATGTGGCAGCTCTACTAATTCACCCTGGATGTCCTAAAAGGCTGGTTTACCTGGAGCCCAGGTGGAGATGTCCCAGATTTACAGGGGACCTTGGATAACTCACTTAAGGTCTTCAGGAATTATGTAGCTTTCAAAATGATGTAGATTTCAAAAGGACTAAGTGGGCCAAAAGGCATCATGGTGGATTGAATACCAAGCTGATGAAGTAGGGAATAATACTCCAGACCCTTAGACTGGGGAACTTCTAATAGAGGAAACAGGGAACACTTGCCAATGAGTTACTGGCACTGCTGGAGAGAGTTGGGTCCTCTGCAGCCTTTGCTCTGTTCAGACACACTCAGTGGAGCCCTACCCAGATGACTCCAAATCAGCTATGTTCAGGAGACTATGTTAGGAGATTCATTGAATCTGGGCTGCAAAGAGGGCTATTTCTTGACCTTTTTCTAGAGATTAACTTCTCCTCCCATGCTGTCCCTTAATAATGGTGCAAAAGACTATTGGAAATAAAGTTCTGGCAACTGGACTGGTACTGGACTGATGATACCTATTGGCAGTTGCTGTATCAGGCCAAGTATGAGGAGTTTAGCAACTTGCTTTTCACATCAACTAACCCAGAACATAGGCTCAAAACCCATCAGAGACTCTAAGACTGGGTGTCTTCTAATGGCAGAGGACTTTATTTCTGCATCCAGGCCATAAGCATCCCAGGTTCAAACATCCTTTTTCATTCTGGAGCCTGAGCCAACTTTCCACCTCCCTTCCCCATCACCTACTCTCCCAGGCAGCGTGCAGCCATGCTCCCCCACCCCAACCCTCTCCAGCTCAATCAGCTGTCACAGGCCCCACATTCCTGCAGGACTCCCAGAATTGGCAGCTCTGGACATCTGCTCTTTTCCACCCCCGCAAATATGCAAGCAGGTGTGAGGCACCACAACTTTCCTTGTTCCTAGCCACTTTTACCCAGGCACTGTGAATGAAGGCAAAGCCAGAAGGGCAGATGATCTGTTCCCCTCCATCCTCTTCACACCCCTCCAGGGAACATACAGAGAAAAAAAAAATCCATCTCTTCACCACCACTGAAACAAACCCAGAAAAGAAAAAAAAAAAATAAAATCTTATGTGGCTGAATATAATTCCCCTCTCCCTCAATCTAACAGGGACTTTACACCAATGATGAAAATGAGATAAATCAATGGCTCTTGATGCACTTGGTATCTGGGACATGTGCTTCTTAGGTCAATAAAGCTACAGAACACTGTGAAAAATAAATTACTTGTATTACTCTCACACCAAAAGGACCCTTAATGAAGGGATTCTGAAGAAGAATAGTTGCTAGTGAAGGCCAAGGTGAAAAAACTCCAAGTTATTCACTGCTTATGAAAAAAAAAAAAATCAACCATTGCTGGTTACTCTCCTCCAACCAATCAAGCTGTAAGGTGATGGTAGGTATTGAAGGATTACAGTGGCAAAGAAAATTAAGTGGAAAAGCAAAATTACCCTATTCCCACCATCAAGATCATCAGAACTACCACACAAAATTGCCAGGAGATCCAGATGATCCCATCATCAGCACAAAGAGGATCATGCTGAGCCCCCTCCCCAGGGTCCTCACTCAGCCTCTGGCAGCAGGGATGCTGTTCCATCATGTCAGGACAAACCCTCATGTGATTCTACTCATTTATCAGATCAAACACAGCCACATCACAGAACATTTTCACTCTGGATTGGAGCATCTGTTCATTTACCTGCTACAGCAGAAGTTAACATCATTGCAACTTTTCATCTCACATAATTTGTACTTGCCTTGCAACCCCAGCTCATCCATCTGAACACCTATGCAAAGCTCCAGTATTTATAAATCCTTTCAATGATCATATTTGCAATCAAACATCTGTTGCTGAATAGATGTCCTACACTGGAAGGACATATGAGACACCTACCCACCAAAAACTCCAGTGAAAATGTGTCTCCCCATTAAAGAAAGAGTTAGGTGCAATCCCCACACAGAATCATAGAATTGCTTTGTCCAGGAGAAACCTTTGAGATCACTGAATCACTAACCCAGCACTGCTAAGGCACCACTAAACCATGTCCCTCAGAACCACATCTCCATGGATTTTACATACCTCCAGGGATGGGGACTCCACCACTGCACTGGGCAGCCTGGGACAGCCCTTGACAACCTTTTCAGTGAATAAATTTTTCCTCAGGTCCAACCTAAACCTCCCCCGATGCAACCTGGGGCAGTTTCCTCTTGTCCTTTCACATGTTCCTTGGGAGAAGAGACCAACCCCACGTGGCTCCAACCTCCTTTCAGGGAGCTGTTGAGAGCCAGAAGATCTCCCCTGAGCCTCCTTTGCTCCAGGCTCAACAACCCTGGTCCTGCAGCTGCTCCTCACCACACTTGTGCACCAGACCCTTCCCCAGCTCCACTGCCCTTCTCTGGACACATTCCAGCCCCTCAATATCCATCTTGAAGTGAGGGGCCAAAACCAGAAGGTTTTGGTAGGTTTTTTGCATTAATTACACAAAATACTTTTCTATAGTGATAGTTACACTTCTCTAGTTCCAATTGAGGCCAGTCACCTTAAACAGAGATTAGTGTCTTCTTGGTTAATGGTACAGTCATACAAAAGCTACAAGAGGAACAGGTGCCTGGCAAGTTTACAAATATGCATCATATCAATTATTTAATGAATTATAATGGTCATGAAGCACTGTAGAGAAGCAGTTTTACTCAGATTCCAATGAACTTTTAAGTGTTGAATAAAAATAAAAAATTAGGTGAATGTAGTTTGGTCAATTTATAGCCTATAAGCCAACGAGGATTAATCTCATGACCATATGAGACCACGTCTCATGAGCTAAACTGCTGCTCTCAGTATTGCTACAAGGTATACTGGTAGCTCTAAATAGAAAACATCCACTTTTTACAGCTTTCACGTGGCAACAGAAAAAGTCACAGGCCCAGATGCCGTCCCCACATCCTCACGAAGCCTGGCACTACTCACAAGCACTGGCACGCTCCAGTGACACCAAACAGAATCACAGAATCATCAAAGAATCACAGAATATTAAGGGTTGTAAGGGACCTCGAAAGATCATCTGCTCCAAACCCCTTGCCCAAGCAAGATCACCTAGATCAGGTCACACAGGAATGTGTCCAGGTGGGTTTGGAATGTCTCTAGAGAAGGAGACCCCACAACCTCTCTGGGCAGCCTGTTCCAGTGTCTTGTCACCCTCATGGTGAAAAACTTTCTCCTTATGTTTACATGGAACCTCCTCTGTTCCATTACCCCTTATCCTACCATTGGATATCCCTGAGCAGAGCCTGGTTCCATCCACCTGACACCCTTTATATACTGACAAACATTAACGAGGTCACCTCAGTCACCCCACTCTCAGTCTCATTTCCCTGTGTCCAAATCAGCCAGGTACCTAGCCAGGGTGGGGTAGGAGATCAACAGCTCCCAAATGTAGTATTGCCATGGCAAGATTAATGCAGAACCTGGTTAAACTACAAGAGGGCATTGCAAAGTTAACTATATTGTTGCCCTTTTGCAGTTGGGTAGAGTGAGGTATGAGGGTGTCTTCTCCCTGTCATGTCCTCCTTACAACCTTGTATTTCTACCACACACAAGATGTGTTGTCATCCCTTTCCTTTCTGTGGTGACCATGTTCCGAGCAATATGATTCAGATGCAACTTTAGGAGAGAGGGAGGACAGAGCAGCTTTGTCTCCAGCACCCCATAGGAGCATCAGGCTTTTCCAGATGTGTTTCCCAGAAGAAAGATGTCTATGGCATAACACTAACACCACTACAGCTACGTGTCAAACAGTTGAACAGAAAGAACACAGAACGATAGAATCATAAAATCAGAGAAGGGTTTGGGTGGGAAGAGACCTTTAAAGGTTATCTAGTCCAACCCACTGCACTGAGCAGGGACATCTGAAACTAGAGCAGGTTGCTCAGAGCCCCAAACAATCTCACCTGGGATGGTGGCAGGGATGGGGCAGTGACCACTTTTCTGGGGTACCTGGGCCAGTGTTTCCTCACCCTCACTCTAAAAATATACTCATCCTCTCCAGCCTAAATCTCCTCTCTTTTAGTTTAAAACCATCATGCCTTGTCCTGTCACAAGAGGTCCTGCTAAAAGGACTCTCTCCATCTTTCTCACAGGCCACTTGAAGTCCTGAAAGGCCCCAAGAAGGTCTCCCTGGAGCCTTCTCTTCTCCAGGCTGAACCCCCCCAGGTCTCCCAGCCTGGCCTCCCAGCAGAGGGATTCCATCCCTCCCAGCATTGCTGGGGTTCCTCTGGCCCCAATCCAACAGCTCCCTGGCTCTGCTGCGCTGAGGACTCCAGAACTGGACCCAGCCCTGCAGGGGGTTCTCCCCAGAGCCCTGGGAGCAGAGGGGCAGGATCCCCCCTGGCCCTGCTGCCCATGCTGCTGGGGGTGCAGCCCAGGACACTAAGTCCATGTTAAAGCTCAGTTATGTTGCAAAGATGAGGTGCTCAGATTTGTGTTTCCATTTCTTTCATCCACCTTTGACCACAGATGGCTTTTGCAGAGGCTCCAGGGCAGAGGATAGCACCCATGTGCACAGCACCCTCTCCACTCTAGCTCACACCATGGGGGGCACCCACCTGTTCTGCAAGGCATGCCAGCTATGAATGCTGTTCAGAGAGGCTATGCAGACCCCAGTGTGTTTGTTGCAGCCTCACAGGCTTGAACTGTGATTCAGAGGAGCAAATGTCCTCAGGGAAGCACCCTGAGCACCATCCTTCCTGCAGGAACAGCCTCATCATGATTTTGATGGAGACAGGTACTCTCTCCCATCATTTTCCAGGCATATTTCAGGAGTTTGCATTGGATAAGACACATCTGGACAGGCAGCTGGATGCAGCAACCCTGTGTTGGAGGTTAAAAGGTTTTAATAATACCAGTGTAGATCATTTGGCATTGGGGCCAGGAAACTGTGCTAAGCATATTTATGGGGACAATCTTTTTAGCAGGGTCTGTAGGAACAGCACAAGGGGTGGTGGGTTTTAAACTAAAAGAGGAAGATTTAGACTGGAGAAAATAAAGGAAATTTTTACACTGAGAGTGGTGAGAGCCTGACCCAGGTTTCCCAGAGAGGTGGTGGATGCCCCATCCCTGGCACCATCCCAGGTGAGGTTGTTTGGGGCTCTGAGCAACCTGCTCTAGTTGCAGATGGCCCTGCTCAGTGCAGAGAGGGTGAACTAGACAACCTTTAAAGGTCCTTTCCAACCCAAACCACTCTATGCTCGTATGATCCTATTATATTTAACTTACTAGTTTAAATGCAGAGTAAATGGTCTGATTTTTTAAGTACTTGCTGTGCCAAAAACTCCTTTCAAGAACTTGGACACATCATTCCGTGCCTCAGTTTCCCAACCACAAACAGCATTTTGATAGCACTTCCCTCTCCCAGGATGGGATGAGGACCTAAGAGGCACCCTAAGGCACTCAGACACTCCATTCATGTTACCTGCCAGGTAAGACATTGGTCAAAACCTTTCTGAAAACATCCACACCTACAAAAAAAGATCCATTACCAGCCTCCCAGGGATGCTATTGTTTAAACAGCTCTGAATGAGAAGAAAAGGCAATTATTGTTATTGGCATACTTCTAAAGACACGAGGGTAGGAAGGACCAAGGGCATGATTTGTATTCCTGGCTATAGTGCTGTGACCTATGGAGCTGGCTGGGGTCAGCCAACTCCCAGCTGCCAAAGCCCACCTCCTCCTGTCCTGCCTGACCACGTCTGCAAACCAAAGAGCCCCATCAGGATTTCAGAGCAGCTTCAGATCCATCTCCCTGTTCCCCCTACCCCTCCTGCAGCAGCCCTCGGGCTGTTAAAATATTAACCTGCAATAAATGCTTCTATTCTTAGAAGCCTTTGGTGGATTTTGTGGGGTTGTGTTTTTCTGGGGTTTGCTTTTTTTTTTTTTTGGTTTCTGGTTGTTTGGATTTTTTTATGGGACTGAGCTGCAGCATTGGAAAAATGGATAAAATAAAATGCCCTTCCAGCACGGGACAGCTGAAGCCGTGTCACTCACTGTGCTGTCAGCAGGGTGATTGAGGTGGACAGGAGGGACGGGGCAGACCACAGGCTGTAAAGGACATGGGCAGGTGGGAGGACGGGGTGATGGGGTGGGCTGGCCAGGGGGGTAGGTGATACAAAAGGGCCCGTGACAGCCTGGCAGGGCAGGGACCTCGCGGGGATGGCAGGCAAGCATCTTAGAGGCAGAACAAGGCAGGGAAGGGAAGATGCTTGTGAAGAGCCAACAGGTGACCAGATGGCAGGGTTGCAGAAGGCTGGTCTGCCCTGAGCAGGATGGGACAGGAATACTGGTGGAAAACCTCCAGCAATAGACCTAGCAAGGGAGTGAAGAGGATGATGATGCGAGGTGGGGGAAATTAGGTGAAAACTGAGTGAAAGGAGGGAATTTATCACTGTTGTCACTAGTGAAAAGGGAAAAAACAGAGGCAGTGCACAGAGTGGGAGAGGAGGAAATGTCCTCTTACAGAGGAGTCAGTAGTATAAACTGTTTCAAGTTATTTTTTAGTCTCAGCTTTTGCTAAGAGACTCTTTGACAACCCCAGGCATGGGCTGCTTGCTGGACAGCATCTTTGACCACACCAGCTCCTGTTTCCTTGGGGAAACCTTGAAGAGGAGGAAAATACCCCTCGCTGAAGATGCCAGACCAGATAACACCCCTGGGGTGTTATGAAGTGACAAAGGACCCAAGATGAAGAGATCAACTGCTTCTTTGCTGAAGGTAATGTCTGAGGTTTACTCTTTTTTTTTTAAATGTAATATCTCCTGTGGTGTGAGAATTGCTGTTATTTAATGGCCAAACCTAGAGAGCATAGGTAAGAGCCAGTGTCACACATCCAGGGTTGTGTGGAACATCATAAGGGAACGTAAGGAGCTCTGGGCAGGGCAAGAAATGACAAGGATGGAAAAGGGAAGGGTGGTGAAGTGGTGCCTTCATGGTCTAAACAGGAGCCCAGACTCACTACTGAGTTCTCAGAGATCAAACCACACTGCCTGGATGTGTCCTGTGTCTGTGTCTTGGAAGCATCCCTTCCAAGAGCATGTGTTCAGGCTCATAGTTATGAACAGGAAAAAAAACCAAGGGGTAAGTCTGAATTGCAGGAACAAGGGTGAAATTGTTGATGTTTGGTGACCTGTTGGACAGATCTCCCATCTCACAAAGAAAACTTCCAGTGATACAGGGTCTGTTGAGGGACCATAGGATCTCAGACAGGCAGCTTAGGCTGGAGGGTCAGTGTCATCTCCTGAGAAGCTCTGCAGTCTCACACAGTTTTTGAGGAGCCTCCTTTGACTGCAAAGTGTGCCTAGGTGTGACTAATACCTTCCGGGGAAGTGACCTTCCGATTTTAATTCTCACCTTTAAATAAGTGGTCACAGCATGTTTCCACTGGTGTCTTCTTGTCCACCTAAGCCAGGGTGTCTCACACACTGGTTTTGATATATTAATCAGAATCCTTATTAGATGATGAAGTGCTTTCCCTATTTCACAGGTGGAAAGTGGGGAACAGACATGCATAGGTCCAAATTCATCCTCATTACCCATAGACCCTTAAGTGAGGAGTCTAAGTGAAGAGCATAATTAATGCTGGAGCCTTCTTCTCCTTCTGGAGCCAAGTAAAAGAGTTGGCCCCCTCTTGACACACTCAGGGCCCTCTCTGTGAGTCCTTGCCCCCATGGGTGGCTGATCCTTGTATTTCCAGCCTGTTAACAGTATTGGTTAATTGGTAATGCATGACTGAAGCTGACAAGAGCTCAGAGTAGATTTACCTCCTCCTGACTCAGAGCATCCCCCCATCTCCATACTCTTGGACTACATAGGAAGGATCTATCTCAAAAAAAAAACTAGAAGAAAAGGGCAGTGTCCTCTCACCCAAAGCTGTACCCTTCACACCCACTCTCAGAGCATATCATTAAGCCTCCTGGCCTCCAGGAGAAAGCTCCAAGCTGGGGAAAGGTTCATGATACGAGGTGATGCAAAAATCTCCAGCTAAACAGTCTTTATGCAGAAAGAAGACAAAGGAAATTCTCCACCAATGGCAAAAGTCCTACCAACTTCTTGAGGGAGAGTTACCCTAAATTGCACTATTCTCTTCACTTGCTTTCAAGATATGGGAAAAAAAGGGGAAGCCAATGGACAAGGGAGGCCATGCTGAACATGGATAGGCATTGTTACAAGCCCTCCAGTTTGTCCCAGGCAAAACATTTCACCTCTGTGCCTCAGTTTCCCCATGTGCAATCTAGGAATACTGGTAAGCAGGCTTTGCTCAAGGGCAGCTATTCTGCTCTGGTGCAAAGGATCACACTGGCTAAAAAAAATATGATGGAGCTAAACCAAAGTTAAGACGTCAGTTTAAAAGCCCTTTTTATTAGACCAGATAAAGCAGAAAATAGAGCGTAGAGAGCCATAATGTGAATACTTCATTAAATTGAGTTAAAAGTGTCAGAAAAGCAAACAAGGAGTCTGGTAGGATGAGCAGGTGGATTGCCAGGACAGCTGGTGATTCTGACACAGCCTTTCCAAATAACCTCCAGCAACTCACTATTTTCTTCAGCTTTACATTCTGCTTAGTGCCTCCCTTTTCCAAGACATTAAATATCAGCACACTAGGACTGGATGTTTCAGGGGTACTCACTGAGAGTTTATTCCCACTGACTTCAGGCAGAGAGCTCGTTACCAAAAGTGGTGGAGTAAACTCAGTTTAGTGCTGAGAAACCCCCATCGAAATCCCACCAGAGTTTTAAAACCCCAGGCATTCAAAACCCCTCCAAAACCCAGGTGCCTAAATATAGTCTGGCTAGACATAGTTAGTGTTTTGCAGATTGATGCACATTTGCTTTGCTGAGTTTTAAGCTTCCTGGAAGCTGTGGTTAGGACAGTGTTTAGACAAAACTAATTAACCCTCCTGCACAAATACACTCAGAGACAACCAATTTGTTTCCCAAGGCTGAAGTGTTAACCTAACTGGTTTGCCCACAGTCACACAAAATCTTTGCAAGAGAGGTAAGAAACATCTCTACGTCAGTTTTTGCCTCATGCAAGGTGCCTTTTGATGTAGGTAAGGAAACTATGAGATGGTAAATTCCAATCATGCAGAAATTTGGGTTCAAATCCTTCCTATGGAGAATGTCGTAGTGTTCAAAAGGATTATTAAGAGAAACCACAAAACCTTTTAGCTCCCAGGTTGAGGCTGGAGGGGGGAGGGGGAAATGTAATCCTTTTAAGTCCACGGGATGTCTCTTATTTACCCATTCCCTTTTTTGCACTGCTGTCACATCAGTGCACCTCATGAGTGTGTAGGCAGGCAAAAGAAAGAGCAAGCAGCCTCCATCCTTCCAGTAACAACTGCTCCTAGGAAAGCATTCATCTTACAATCCAGGGTGGAAAAAGAAACTTGACAAAGAGCCCAGATGAGTGAGTGCCTGAATGCCAGGCGTATTAGAGAGCCTGTTTCAGGAGTATCACCTCCCATCCCGACCTCAGTGACAAACCATCCCAAGCACAGCAGTCCTTGGAGGACAGCTGCCCCATTCTTTCCTCTTTCTCTTTTTCATTCCAGGCAGGGACAGATGAGGCTCTGGATATGCCTCAGATGATTAGGTTACTCCCAGTAGCTCAAAAAAGCATGGTCTGTTGGCTCTTAGTTTGCATATCTGCTGTTCACAATGAATATCATATTCTTGGGTAGTCAAAATGAAAAATACTGTCTCTGATGCATTTATAGCCTGTTGGCTTCTTTCATTACAAGCTTTTGTTGCCATTCTTCCAATCGTTTATACTCAGGTATGTGTCCCATTCAGCTCATTATCTTCTAGTAAAATAACTATAATTTTCCAATCCATGTTTCTTCATTTTACATCTTTTGAGTTTTCTAAATCTTGTGGTCTGGAAAGCCAGCCTAGTCAGCCTTTACTGCAACAGTCCCAGTTCATTCATATCATTTAATTTAATACAAATCTTGCCCAAATTAGTTTTCAGGATCATCAAAACATTCCCATTTATACCTACATAAGGCTTGAAAATCCCAGTACACAAATAATGTTCCTAAATAAGGAATGTTCACCTACCTACATGCTTGGGATCAAGGATATGCCAAGAGAATGACTCTGTTTCATCACTAATCACTCTGAACCCACTGTCTGGCCCCAGAATTTGTATGATACTTTGACAGAGACCAGTGAGAAATTTAAGGGAAAAAAACAAAAAAAACCAAAACACCAGCAACAAAAAAACTAACAAGGAAAACCTTCAGAAATAATAATCTTGGGTAAGGGCTGCTAGTCTTTTCTGTAAGGACACAGAGGTCTAGATGTCTTAGCTAAAGTCTGGAATAAAAAAGAAAGGTTTGATAAAGAGGTAAGCTGCTCATGTCTGAGAGAGAATTTCCCTCCTTTCTTCAATTATTTTTTTTTTAAACCCCTCACCTTTTAAATTTTTTTAGAACTTTAGAATGTTGAAGTAAATCCATGAAGTTTGTTGATGATGATACTTCCTACCCTATTTTCTAGTTAGCAAATTTTCACTTTTCCAGTTGGAGGGATGGGAATCTTCTTCTGCCCTCAGTCTCCTTTAGTTTAAGCATCTGGCCTCCCAACTTTCACTCTGTGATGGTAAAAGCTACTAATAGCCCCAGTGAGGTTGGATATGCAAATTCATAGAATATAGAATCATAGAGTGGTTTAGGTTGGAAAGGAACTTTAAATGTCATCTAGTCTAACCTCTTAAAGGTCATCTAGTCCAACTTCTCTCTGTCCAACACCAAATGAGGTGAATCTCACATCCTTGTGGTCCTCTGTCACACTTAGTAGCCATGTGTATGAAGGTCATGCACAAGGTAACAAATGGGGTGGAGATTCTGGAGACCATTCATTATTGCTCTTAACTCATGTAAAGGAATTTTTGCACCCAAAAGAATGGGAACCCACAGACTGAGTCACAGTTCTACTGAAATCTTTGGAATTTTTACCTTGATACCTGCAAGATTCAGCTTCCTCACCTCTTCTGAGTCAAAAGCTTTGTGTAACTAAGAAATGAATATTTCATTGAGTTCTTACATCTCAAAAAATATATGTTACTCTAATATTGCTATATCCTGCATTAAAAAGAAAGGGAAAAAAAAAGAGAAAGAAGGAAAAAGAAAAAAAGAAAACCCAATAAAATAAAAAAAAAAAAAAAGAAAAAACAGGACTGTTTTTGCTGGGTTTTTTTTTAACATTTGTGTTGCACATGATGTAAAAATCTTGATATAATGCAAATGCAGACACCACTCCTGATCCTATGGACTTTTAACCAATATAATTTACTGGGTCACTGCATGACTCATCTTTCTCTAAAATTCACATTCATTTTTTCAGTTTCTGACGTTAATGAAGCAATGACTGAGTATGAATTGTTCTAGAAATCACAAAGGAAATTCTTTATCTTGCTTTCAAACAAACAAGCATCTCCCCTCAAAAGCCACTCATCTTTCACTTCAGTCAATAAGTCTTTTCATATGAGCAGAATTGCTTAGAGCAGCAGGTATAATAACAGAATGACAAAGATTTTTAAATGAAAATAAATCTGAGCCATTCTTAGACTCAACAGCCCCTAAACCCATGGGAAAAAAAAAGCTGCTAATGTGGTACAAGCTGTCAGTTCAGACTTGTAATTACCACCAGTTTTCTCAGTTCTGCTTGCAGAGCTCTGCTGGAATGCTGCTGCTTAAAGGAATTCAGCTATTGCCCATCCCAGGATGTCCCCTGTCAAATGTAGTGACAACCAAGGCTTGAAATGCAGCTTGAGGAATGTTCCAGCAAAATAATTATTATTACAAATGTCTGTAGCGTCTCTGGTTGCTTCTCCACTGTTGGCAGATACAGGAGGAGGACCCCAGCTGAGACCAGAAGTACCACTCTCTCTTCTGCCAAGAGCTCCCCATGCACCACAGGCCAGCTGTGTGCATCTCAACACCATTTTTTCTACTGACCCACCCAAAGCATATGGATTCCCTTCTGTGCCTTGTCATAGCCACAAACTATTCAGTCCCTCAAGTCTGGCTGTAAGTGAAAATGTAGGTTACTGACCCATTCAGCCCCAACTAAAGTGTTATGATGAGCAATGCCATGGGACCTCCATCCTAAACCCTTCTTTTAGCCAGTCATCATGTAGTGACACAAATTTGCTGAGTAGTTGACAGGGAGAAAAAGTAGAGCCAAAAAAACCAAGGTGCTTGCATGTGAAAAATCTGTAACATCAGATATTGAGGGAAGAGGTAAAAAGGGTATTTTCTGAAGTAGCATCATCCAGAGGAACGGATGAAGAACCTCATCCATCAACCTTTCCATGTGAAACCTCTGCCACAGGGAAGGATGAAGAACCTCATAGACATGGAGAATGACTCTGACCCAACTTCTTGAACACACAACAAAAATGCCTGGAGAGTGACATTAATGCTGGGGAGAGGTCTCTGTGCTCCAGGGACACTTGCAACCTCTGAGGAGCACATGTAGTGCTGCTAGGGTCTGTGCCTGGCCAGTAACCTCTCACCTGGACCTGCCTTCAGAGAAGTTTTCTGTTTCCTTCAAAGCTTGAGGCTATCCCCCTTTTGATTTTGTGTTTTTCATGATCAGAGAGCATTCCTTAGTCTTTTGGCTATTTTTTTTACATGGGAGCAAAGCTTATTTCCTCTGCTGTGTATCTCTAACCTGGTTACTTCCCTCCCCTCTCTCATCCTCTGAGATGCTTCCACTTAGAAAAAAAGTCATCTTTGTGTATCTGGTACATGAACAAATCTAAACTAATCTAATCAGCTGTTACACCAACATGGCCATAACTCCATTTGAGCATGTCCAGCACTCCTGACTGTGGCTGCCCCACCAACTGTGAGCAAAAGCCTCAAATCAAGCACTTGGCATAGCAGTGAACACCTAGTTGTTCTGTGTTTCACTTCTGCTGGTCATTTCTGCCATCAAATATAGAATTCTGTCCATAAGTTCTGACCTCTGCATCATGACAGACTCATCCCGAAGGTGCACCAGCACATGACACAAGTTGGCACACAGGAAATTCCAATTAGATTTTGGCAAACAGGTTTTTCACCATAAAGGTGGTCGAACTTTGGGGCAGAA
Organism: Ceyx melanurus; assembly: GCA_024611195.1. Lineage (NCBI taxonomy): Eukaryota > Metazoa > Chordata > Aves > Coraciiformes > Alcedinidae > Ceyx > Ceyx melanurus. The sequence goes on along the minus strand of JANHGL010004149.1, from coordinate 4,087 downwards.
ATCCAAAGAGGCTGAGGCATCTCCATCCTTGGAGACAATCAAACTCGGCTAGACATGGTGTTGAACAAGGTGACCTAAGCAGTTCCTGCTTTGAGCAAAGAGATGCACAAGAGGCCTCCAGACATCCCTTCTGACCTAAATGACTCTGTGACTGTACAACTTAAAAGTTTGTTTCTGAACAACCAGGCTCCAGTGGGCTGCTGATTTTGAATATATTGTTTACTTGACCAGGTAGATCTCCAGGGCAGGGACTATCTCCCTGTGTGTGTATGAGCAGGTCCTCTTCTCAACAAGGTCCTCAAGGCCTTGCCTTGATAATAATACCCAAGTGAAAGGGAAGAATACTATGACCTTTCATACATGTGACTTGGTTTTTTACATCAAATCCTAGTTTTTCAGGATTCCAGGGCTATCAAAACAAGTTCAAGACTTGACCCAATGTGTTCTTCCATGCAAGCACATGAGATTCCAGCACCGTGCAATGGCACGCATGGGAGTTCTTTCAAATAATGAGCACTGGAAAATCTGAACCACCTGAAAATACACTTTCCAAACATCCCAAACTGACCATGGACACCACTGAAATTACAGGGTTTTTGTACTGCCACTGCTTTTTTCAAGGAGGAAGCAGACCACCAACTCTGAAAAGCATCTGAGGAGCAACTCTACCTGTGTGGAGGATGGACAGCTGTCCTACTGCCCAGAGGTCACGATCCAGACTTCTCCTATGAGACAACATGCTTCTTTATATCCCCATATGGATTAGGCTGCTATGGAATGTAAGGAAGTGTGTGGTTTCAGGGAGATATCACCAGTGTCCTCCGCGTCCAGCTACTGCAAGCAATTAAATACTTCTCCATAACTGCATTTTATTTGAGTTTGACTTTGTCAAATATACTCAGTCAGCTGATATTCACTCTACAGTGACCTCAGTGCCTGTGGAAATCACACAGGAATCTGCAAGTCTAAAAAGGTTGCAAACTCCTGAATCCATGTAAATTTGACAACAAAAAAAAGAAAAAAAGAAAAAAAAAAAGAAAAAAAGAGGTTTTCTGCACATCATTCTCTGGAAAAGAAATCTCCCATCTGACTATAGGCCCCATCTAAACAAAATAATATTTACACTTCCCTGAAGGTGTTTTTCAAGAACATCCCAAAAATCTCTACATTTCAGATGGCCTCAGTAATAGCCATCCATTCTCAGCTGGTGGAAAATGCTTTAGGTTTAGTGACATGGAAAAAGAATTAAACAGCTCTGGGTAGGAATGACTTGCAAGGAGCAACTTCAGTTACAAAACTCTCCTCTTTACTCCTAGTAATCCTTAACAATGTCTTCTTTAATAGGATAATTTAATAGGATTAAAATGAATGCTACAGCTGTAAGGAATTGCTATAGTGGGTTGATCAAGATGAATTCAATACACTGTCCTGAGAGGATGGTGATAGAACAGGCTGCAGAAAGTCACCTCCTTTTTAATGTGACACCATGGAGGAGAGCAGGCACATAGCTTCTCCAAAAATGGAGTCTTCTTCCTAAACCTGTAACATCATAACTCAGGATAGTCTTACCATGTGCCCAAAAGTCCCTTTCTCTTCTGAGCACTGCTTAATTCTTTGCTCCAGTGACACTGTGTAGCATGGAGTTCAGTGCAAACTTCAAGAGAGTGGACCAGTTGCTTATCACCCATCTAGGACAGCCTGGAGATACCCTGGATCTCTCCAGGCTATCTGGAATATCCTGTTCCACTGAGCTGAAGAGCTCAAACCTTTTCTCATGCATTAACTTCTTCCACTATAGGCCAAATATTAAAAATATTAAGCTGCTTTCTATCAGTCTTAATTTAGATTAAGAAGGCATTTAGGAAATCTCTTGAAGGTCTGCAGCAATGAGACTGTTGTTAGTATTCTGGCCTAGGTTTTGAACAGTTTTCAGGCAATCATTTCCTCATTTTCAAGGGAAATTGTAGGAATTCCTTTCCAAAAGGCTCTCAATAAACCTGATTTAGTTAGAAGCTTCAGGACATGTCTATTCTGCAGTGATTAATTTTCATAACTTAATTTTAGCCTAGCTATGAGAGATACTGATAGCATGTAGACCTCTTAATTCAGTACATTCATACTGATATATTTGTCCAACCTCCAGGCCAGTTGTGTAGTTCAGGCTGGCCACAGTCTGCTGTAGGCAGTGCTGGAGCCAGTCAGTTTTTATCACCTTATCTTATATTCCTTGGCCTCATAATCCAAAGAGGTTTTAGAGTCCAAGTTTCACCATCCACACCATCATTAGTTCACCAAATAGTGGCAGGGCCTGTGTTCTTGTCCTCAAACCAATGAGGGCACAAATCATTATTTATCTCTTTTACTTTTTTAAATAGATTATCATCTTCAAACTCCCAAATGGGAATGGTCTTGGACCTGCATTAATTCCCAAATTAAGCCTGGAAGCTCTTAAGGTCAGTGCTAGTTGACAAAGGTCAATATTGTGCCAGCAACTGTGCTAAACACAGTAGAAACCACTGAGTTCCTGTGCTTGTATCTCAGCACAACTTAACATACCAATATAGACCTTGAAACCAATGACATTTATGTTCCTCAGCCACCAAGATGCTTTGCAAAATTTCGGTCTGAATCAAAACCAAGGCTTCTGTATCTGACCCAAGCTCTGTGGTCTCCTAGATACAATTCAGACGTAATCATTATTTCATCCTGTTCTTCCACATACCTAACTCTTAGGTTATGAAGACAAGGTTTCTCAGAAGAGAAAGAGGATAGAGAAAAGTGAACTTTTTTTTTTTTCCTTTTAATCATAACTACTATGCAAGATAAATGAAAAGAGCAGACAGGGATGTGAATCCTCACCTCTGCTCTCTCCCTGTCTTTGCTGATCAGCCCACTGACTGTGTCTCAAACACAAGACCTCTTTTGTGCACTTCTTTTGTGATGTCTTAATCTCTAATGTGTTGGAAATGTTGTTTGTGGAGATCTGGACTTTATGTAGTTGCCTAAATAGGTGCTCCTAGTAACTTTGGAGACACCCTAAGAATAGTCCACTGGTTTCTAGCTTTTTCAGGTAAGTCTCACACCATACCTGCATGTCACACCTGGGTGTCTCGGACACCCTGTGTCTCCTCAGGTGGTGCCAGATGCTTCTGGCTGGTCAGCTGAACCTGTCCCTAGTCTTGACTGACTGTATAAATTGGGGGTTTGAATCTGGAGTGGAATCCCACCCCTCCCTGACTTTTTGCAGCTGTCTCCAGGCACGCCTGTTTCACTGGAGCCTGTGATCAGCATTAACTCTTGCTGCACAGCATGAGCTGGGATTAAGTTACAGGCACACACTTGGAAGGACACATGAGAAGAAATAATGCAGACTAGTCATGCAAGCATGGGGCTAAGGTTTAGAAAAACTGTACTGAGGGTCAAGGCCAGTGTTTTAAATCTTTTCCTCCTTCCATCCTCTATTTGGGCCATTCAGATCCGAACTGATGGTAAAATTATCAAATAGCTTAAGGATGGGTCTCATTTCTCCTCACAGCAAGGCTGCAACAATCTGGTACTGATGGGAGAGTGAATGTTGTAGCTGAAGGCTTGTCTGAGCTAGTCTTTTGGCAGCAAGGTGGGTATCTTCATAGGGGTTTATGTTGATAATTATTTCCTTGCTAATTAATAGCCCTGATGAAGAAGAGATAAAGCATAAAGCAAGCAAAGGAGTCCTGAGGTTACTGGAGTTAATATTCCTCCCAACACTGAGAGGGCAATGGGAGAAAAAAAAGAAAGCAGACAAAAGACCCTTTTAATTAAAACTTTTTTTTTCAGAGAAAAACGTATCAAGTCCCTGAAAAACCACAAGCACATGAAAAGGGGCCTATGCACAGGGCTGGAAAAGTGCTGCTTTTGTCCTCTTTGGAAGCTGCTCTGTGTCCCGCTGCTCGTGGTCTCTGGCAGCTGTCTCCTTACTGAGGCTCCCAGGTACAGCTGGAGAGCTCGGGGCAGCTCTCTGAAAAGTGATGCCTGACTGACAACTGGCAGGTGACCTTTATTCAATTGACAAAGGAGGTGTCTTTCCTCCCTCCCTTTTCTTTTTTTT